>ML664157.1:2296832-2310696 GCA_007570785.1 Antilocapra americana
GTGGGGCTTCTCCTCTCCCCCGGCCCAGCCACTCTGTTTTCTCAGCGTGCAGCTAAGCAGGCCTTCTTGGTTAGGCTTGTCCTTCTCACAGTCCTACTGTCTCTTTTCTATGCAGTCTGATCTACCGGCAGAGATTTAATTTTGGAGTTTGCCCTGCTCCTGATGAGAGGGCTTCCCCCGCCCCTTCTGCTCAGGCTCTCTGTCGTCCGCCCAGCAGTTGGGGAGTGGGGCTTCTCCTCTCTCCCGGCCCGGCCGCTCTGTTTTCTCGGCGTGCAGCTGAGCACTCCTTCTAAGGTGTATACAGCACCGATCTGTCCAGAATCCCCAGAAGTCGTGGTTAGCCTCCCCGGGGCTGGGTTGGGTTATGCCCACTGCTCTCAGGCGGGGGTTGGGCCGGTCCGCAGCCCTCAGCTGCCCAGCCTCTCTGTTGACTCCTCACCGCCCTTTGTTTTGTGCACGGACCTGGGGGGGAGAGGGAGCTATTCCTGGAAGGTTAGGTCCCTCAGGCTGCTCCGTTCCCTGAGCCCGCGGCCCGCGCCTCCCTGAGCAGGAGCAGTCTGCTTCGGCTGTGCTGCTGCTCTCGGCTGTTCCTTGTAGCTAGAGACGAACCTTGCAGGGCTTAGCTATTAATCTGCTTCTGCTCTCAGCTATATTGCTCTCCAAGATCCACCGCAGATCTGCCAGAGAGAATGCTCCCTGGTATTCAGAAACCTTTCTCCTCTTTTTTTTTCCTCTTTATTCCAGACTCCCCTTCCGGGACGGAACCCGTCCCCAGCTCTTTGTCTCTCCCTCTACTTTTTTTTCTTTTCTTTCTTTTGTCCTACCTCCTCCCGTCGGCACTGGGTCGCCTCTCCAGATGCCCGATGTCCTCTGCCAGCATTCAGTTCCTGTTTTTTGGAGTTTGCTCGGCCTTTAAAAGTTCTTTTGGTATATTTATTGGGGAGAGAGTGTTCTCCCCGTCCTATTCCTCCGCCATCTTAGTTTCTCCTCTCCTATATGAGGTATCTCTTGACTTCCTACTTTTGCATTCCAATCCCCTATAATGAAAAGGACTTTTTTTTTTTTTTTTGGATGTTAGTTCTAGAAGGTTTTGTAAGTCTTCATAGAACCGTTCAACTTCAGCTTCTTCAGCATTATTGTTTGGGGCATAGAATTGGATTACTGTGATATTCAATGGTTTGCCTTGGAAATGAACAGAGATCATTCTGTTGTTTTTGAGATTACATCCGAGTACTGCCTTTCAGACTCCTTTGTTGACTGTAATGGCTACTCTGTTTCTTCTAAGGAATTCTTAACCACGGTAGTAGATATAATGGTCATCTGAGTGAAATTCACCCATTCCAGTCCATTTTAGTTCACTGATTCTTAAAATGTCAATGTTCACTCTTGCCATTTCCTGTTTGACCACTTTCAATTTGCCTTGATTCATGGACCTAACATTCCAGGTTCCTATGCAATGTTGTTCTTTACAGAATCAGACTTTACTTCCATCACTTGTCACATCCACAATTGTGTTGTTTTTACTTTGGCTCCATCTCTTTATTCTTTCTGGAGTTATTTCTCCACTCTTCTCCAGTAGCATATTGGGCACCTACTGACCTGAGGAGTTCAAGTTTTAGTGTTCTATCTTTTTTCCTTTTCATATTGTTCATGGGGTTCTCAAGGCAAGAATACTGAAGTGGTTTGCCTTTCCCTTCTCCAGTGGACCACATTTTGTCAGAATTCTCTAACATGACCTGTCCATCTTAGGTGGCCCATAGTTTCATTAAGTTATACAAGGTTGTGGTCTATGTGATCAGATTGGTTCATTTTCTGTGATTGTGGTTTTCATTCTGTCTGCCCTCTGTTTGAGAAGGATAAGAGGCTTATGGAAACTTCCTGATGGAAGAGACTGACTGAGGGAGGAACTGAATCCTGTTATGAGTGAGGGGGGACATGTTCAGTAAATCTTTAATCCAATTTTCTGTTGATGGTCTGGGCTGTGTTCCCTTCCTTTTGTTTGACCTGAGGCCAAACTATGGTGGAGGGAATGAAGATAATGGTGACCTCCTTGAAAAGATTCCATGCACACACTGCTGCACTCAGTTCCTCTAACCCTGCAGCAGGCCACTGGAAACACACCGCTCTACCACAGACTCCTGGACAATCATGGGCAAGTTTGGTTTAGTCTTTCATTGGGTCACTGTTCCTTTCTCCTGGGTCCTGGTGCATGCAAGCTTTTGTTTGTGCTCACCAAAAGTCTGTTTCCCCAGTCTTGTGTAAGTTCTGGTAACTCTGTGGTGGGGTTAATGGTGACTTCCTCCAAGAGAGTTTATGCCATACCCAGTCTACTGCACCCAGAGCCCCTGTCTGAATCAAATCCCTTACAATTATACTGTGGAAGTGACAAATAGATTCAGTGGATTAGATCTGATAGACTGCCTGAAGAACTGCAGACGGAGGTTCGTGACATTGTACAAGAGGCAGTGATCAAGATCATACCCAAGAAAAAGAAATGCAAAAAGGCAAAACAATTGTCTCAGGAGGTCTTACAAATATCTGAGAAAAGGAAAAATGCAAAAGGCAAAGGAGAAAGGGAAGGATATACCCATTTGAATGCAGAGTTCCAAAGAATAGCAAGGAGAGATAAGAAAGCCTTCCCCAGTGATCAATGGAAATGAATAGAGGAAAACAACAGAATAGGAAAGACTAGAGAGCTATTCAAGAAAAGTAGAGATACCAAGGGAACATTTCATGCAAAGATGGGCACAATAAAGAACAGAAATGGGATGAATCTAACAGAAGCAGAAGATATCAAGAAGAGGTGGCAAGAATACACAGAACTATATAAAAACGCACTTTATGACCCAGATAATCATGATGGTGTGATCACTCACCTAGAGCCAGACATCCTGGAATGTGAAGTCAAGTGGGCCTTAGGAAGGATCACTACAAACAAAGCTAGTGGAGGTGATGGAATTCCAGTTGAGCTATTTCAAATCCTAAAAGATGATGCTGCGATAGCGTGGCACTCAGTATGTCAGCAAATTTGGAAAACTCATCAGTGGCCACAGGCTTGTAAAAGGTTAGTATTCATTCCAATCTCAAAGAAAGGCAATGCCAAAGCATGCTCAAACTAACACACAATTGCACTCATCTTGAAAATCCCATGGATGGAGGAGCCTGGTAGGCTGCAAAGGTTTGCAAAGAGTCGGACATGACTGAGCGACTTCACTTTCATGCATTGGAGAAGGAAATGGCAACCCACTCCAGTGTTCTTGCCTGGAGAATCCCAGGGACAGTGGACCCTCTTGGGCTGCCGTCTATGAGGTTGCACAGAGTTGGACATGACTGAAGCGACTTAGCAGCAGCAGCACACGTTAGCAAAGCAATATTCAAAATCCTCCAAGCCAGGCTTCAACAGTACATGAACCGTGAACTTCCGGATGTTCAAGCTGGATTTAGAAAAGGCAGAGGAACCAGAGGTCAAATTGCCAACACCCGTTGAATCATCAAAAGAATAAGAGTGTTCCAGAAAAACATCTACTTCTGCTTTATTGACTATACCAAAGCCTTTGTTTGTGTGGATCACAACAAGCTGTGGAAAATTCTAAGAGATGGAAATACCAGACCACCTGGCCTGCTTCCTGAGAAATCTATATGTGGGTCAAGAAGCAATAGTTAGAACTGGACACGGAACAACAGAGTGGTTCCAAATTGGGAAAGGAGTACATCAAAGCTGTATATTATCACCCTGCTTATTTAACTTATATGCTGAATATATTATAAGAAATATGGGGCTGGATGAAGCACAGGCTGGAGTCAAGATTTCTGGGAGAAATATCAATAACCTCAGATATGCAGATGACACCACCCTTATGGCAGAAAGCAAAGAAGAACTAAACAGCCTCTTGATGAAAGTGAAAAAGCTAGGTTGAAACTCAATATTCAGAAAACTAAGATCATGGCATCTGGTCCCATCACTTCATGGTAAATAGATGGGGAAACAATGGAAACAGTGACAGACTATTTTTCTGGGCTCCAAAATCACTACAGATAGTGAGTGCAGCCATGAAATTAAAAGACACTTGCTCCTTGGAAGAAAACCTATGACCAACCTGGACACCATATTAAAAATCAAAGACATTACTTTGTCAGCAAAGGTCCATCTAGCCAAAGCTGTTTTTTCTAGTAGTCATGCATGGATGTGCGAGT
The DNA here is from genome assembly GCA_007570785.1 of Antilocapra americana. Classification (NCBI taxonomy): domain Eukaryota; kingdom Metazoa; phylum Chordata; class Mammalia; order Artiodactyla; family Antilocapridae; genus Antilocapra; species Antilocapra americana. Next base: position 2,301,027 of record ML664157.1, read on the forward strand.
TAGACTATAGGAAAACTGAGCACGAAATAATTGATGCTTTTGATCTGTGGTGTTGGAGAAGACTCTTGAGAGTAACTTGGACTGAAAGGAGAGCCAACCAGTCCATCCTAAAATAAATCAGTCCTGAATATTCATTGGAGGGACTGATGCTGAAGCTGAAATTCCAATACTTTGGCCACGAGATGCAAAGAATTGACTCGTTGGAAAAGACCCTGATGCTGGGAAAGATTGAACGCAGGAGGAGGGGGGACAGCAGAGGATGCAATTGTTGGATGGCATCACTGACTCTATGGACAAGTGTTTGAGTACGCTCCAGGAGTTGGTGATGGATAGGGATGCCTGGCGTGCTGCAGTCCAAGGGGTTGCAAAGAGTTGGACATGACTGAGCAACTGAAATGACTGATTCTACTATCCTACCAGGGCTTCCCTGGTAGCTCAGTAGTAAAGAATTCACCTGCAATGGAGCAGATGTGGATTTGTGGAGCAGATTTCTCTCAGTAGGGAAGATCTCTTGGAGAAGGAAATGGCAATTCACTTCAGTATTCTTGCCTGGGAAATCCATGGATAGAGGAGCCTGGGGCGGGGAGGTGGTACAGTTCATGGGGTTGAAAAGAGTCAGACAGGATTTACTGATGAGACGACAACAAATTTATTACCACCATAACTGTTTCACTCCGTGCCCTTCATATCTTCCTTCACTGTTCTCTGTGTCTTTCTCACTATGAGGCTGTGAGGCACTGGTCAAATATCCAGATTTAGAAAGTGTTTCGTGAGATGTCCCATAGTTTTACAATTCATATAAAGGGATGAAAGCACTAGAATAAACTATTGGAAAAAGAGAGTACTTGCAATGCTTCAACTTAATCTTAATAAAAGATAAAAAACTATTTTTGTTGTTATTCTTGCTCTGCGCTAGTCACTTTTTAATATTTGCTCATTGTATATTTGTTGAGTTACTAAAGCCTTGTTTCATTGTGTTTTACCTCACTGAGCTTTGAAAATAATATATTTTTTACAAATTGAAGGTTTGTGGCAACCCTGCCTGCACCAAGTCAATGGCACCATTTTCCCAACAGTATTTGCTTACTTCCTGTCTCTGTGCCTTATTTGGTAATTTTCACAATATTTCAAACCTTTTCATTTTTACTATATGTGTTATGGTGATCTGTGTGTGATAAGTGATCTTTGATATTGTAATTGTTCTGGGCCACCAAAAACTGTGCCCATGTAAGATAGCAAATTTAATCAACAAATGGTGTATGTGCTCTGATCGCTCCATTGACCAGCTATTCTGTCTCACTCTCCTTCTCCTTGAGCCTGCCTATTCCCTGAGACACAACAGTATTGAAATTAATAACCTTAAAATAGACTTTAAGTGAAAAAGATAGTTGCACATCTCTCACTTTAATCAAAAGCTAGAAATGATTAAGCTTCTTGAGGAAGACAGGCAGATAGGAGATAGGTAGCAAGTTTGGCCTCTTGTGCCAAATAGCTAATTGTGAATGTAAAGGAAATTTTCTTGAAGGAAATTAAAAGTACTACCGCAGTGAACACACAGATGATAAGAGAAATAGCATTATTGTTGATAAGTAGAGTTTTAAAAGATCAAATCAGTCACCACATTTCCTTAAGCCAAAGCCTATTCCAGAAGAAAGGCTTAACTCTTTGTAAATCTATGAGTGAGAGAGGTAAGGGAGCCAGAGGAAAAAAGTTTGAAGCTAGCAAAGGTTGGTTCATGAGGTTTAAGGAAAGAAGCCTTCTCCATAATATAAAGTGCAAGGTGAAGCAGCAAGTGCTATTGTAGAAACTGCAGTAAGTTATCTAGAAGATCTGACTAAGATAATGAATGAAGGTGACTATACTAAACAGCAGATTTTCCATATAGATCAAATAGCATTTTATTGGAAAAATATGCCTTCTAAGACTTTTCATATCTGGAGAATAGTAATCAATGCCTGGCTCAAACCTTCAAAAGACAGACTGGCTCTCTTGTCAGGGATTAATGCAGCTGGTGACTTTCAGTTGAAGCCAGTATTCATTTACCATTTTGAAAATGCAAGGCTCCTTAAGAACTATGTTAAATCTACTCTGCCTGTGCTCTACACCCAACAAAGCTTGGGTGTAGCACACCTGTTTATAACGTAGTTTATTGGATATTTTAAGCCCACTGTTGAGAAAAAACAAAACAAAACATTCTTTCCAAAATATTACTGTCCATTGACAATGAACCTGGTTACCCAAGAGCTCTGATGGAGATGTACAAAGAGCTTAACGTTTTCATACCTGCTAACACAACATCCATCCTGCAGCACGTAGATCAAGGAGTAATTTCAACTTATAAGTCTTATTGTTTAAGAAATACATTTTTAAGGCTCTAGCTGCCACAGATAGTGATCACTGTGATGGATCACTGTGATGGAACAAAGTCATTGGAAACGTGGAAATGATTCACCATTCTGGATTCTACCAAGAACCTTCATTAAAAAAACAAAAACAAATAACAACAAAACAAAAAAACCTTTATGACTCATGGGAAAGGATCAAAATATCAAAAATAAGAGGAGTTTGAAAGAAGTTGATTCCAACCCTCATGGATAACTTCAAGGGGTTTAAGACTTCAGTGGAGGCTATAACTGAACACATGGTAGAAATAGGACTTGAATTAGAAATGGAAACTGAAGATGTGTCTGAATCACTGTGATCTCATGGTAAAACTTTTAAAGGATGGGGAGTTGCCTGTTATAGACGAACAAAGAATGTAGTTTATTGAGATGGAAACTACTCCTAGTAAAGATGCTGTGTAGATTGTTGATATGACAAGCAAAGATTTAGAATATTACATGTGGTAGTGGCAGAGTTTGAGAGGATTGACAACCGTGCAAGTAATTCTACTGTGGGTAAAATGATATCAAATAGCACTGCATGCTACAGAGAAATTGGTTGTGAAAGGAAGAGTCAATTTATGTGGCAAATCTTATAGTTTGTTTTAAGAAATTGCCATAGCCACCCCAGCCTTCAGGATGCTACCACCACCCTGATGAGTCATCAGCCATCAGCTCTGAAGCAAACCCCTTTATTAGCAAGAAGATTTTGACTCTCTTAAGTCTCAAGTGATAGCATATTTTAGAATAAGTTATTTTTATTAAATCATGGATATTGTTTTTTTAGACATAATGCTATTGCACACTTAATAGACTACCTTATAATATAAAAATAACTTTTATGAGTACTGGGAAACCAAAAGTTTCCTGTGACTCACTTTACTGTGATATTTGCTGCACTGAAGTCATCTAGAACTGGACCCACAATATCTCTAAGGTATGGCTCCACAACATCATAAAGTATAGAGTATATTGATATACAGTTAAGAAGAATAAAGGTCATAAATGTTTCTTTAGGTTTATTTTTAATAGTAGATATTTCAAGTTGACATCCTAACTCAAGCCTTTGTAAAGGATCCTTTAACATACTTTCCAGTAAAATTTCAAATTTCTAGATATTTTCTAAATGTACATAGCCAGCAAAAAATTTTTATTCTTAAAATGTAGAGTAATTTTTAAAGACCAACCATTCAGCAGAGTAAAAAGGATCAAGTTCATGACGTCTCTTTTTTTTTTTTTATTAATTCACCCTCTAGCTCTCATCTTATAATAGTAGTTAGTTAACAGAGATAGAGAACATCAAATGTTACCAAGTAGAACATGGCAATGTCAAACTCAGGGGAAAAAGATTAGTAGCTTTCCAAATTTATGCACTTATAACAAACATTTTAATGATTCATAGTGCAGTCAATTCCTGAAGAATAAATACAAGAGAAGACCCAGGTCACTTACAAGGTGGAATTAGAATGCTCTTATTCAGCAGAATTAGTATGGACCTCTCACTAGGAGAAGTAAGAGAAAAAAGAAAGTGACAAACTTTCCTCTGGGAAAGCTCTCACACATTTGGGCAGGCTGTTTGAGTAGAGCAGGACAAAATTTGATACTTTTGTTTCCAACCTTTGACCCTACACATCTGGAAACCCAATTTGAGTCAAACAGAAGGAAGTTTTCTTTTCTATTTCAAAAACTTTGGGGAAAAAAATTAGGCACCCAGCATCCATTCTGCTAGCAAAAGTTATTACTGTTTATGCACTTGTAGGCAACAATAAAATATGGAACATTTGGTCAGGAGATCAATGCCCCAAAACTTCAGCAATGTTAGTACATTGTTATTTCTTATAATAGATTTTGATAATGACTGAGGTAAAAAACATAGTTTGGTACTTTGATGCTGTTTGATGCCTTAATTTAATATACACCCTCTAATTCTAGAATATAAAATATGCTGAACATTCTGTATCAACAAACATTCACAACACATATATATATATTTATCTTAAAGGCATTTTCATCTACAATAAAATTTATAATCATTATACTATGTTTTAAAATATACCAAAGCAACGATATAGTTTGTCATCATGGCTTTAATTTACTTGGACAATAGTAAAATTAAGAAATTATGTCACAAAATGTATACATGAAACATTTTCCTATAAAAAACTATTTGTTGTAGCATATTAAATTTTTATTTGACCACCTCTAATATAGAGTCACTTAATTCTTGATTACATAATAAGCATTTACCACATAAAGATAGGCAGAAAGGTCTCAGATCCTTGGGCTTAGTCATTCAGACACTTTCTAGATGTCTGATCATAAAAGTTATTTAGCTTTCTAAAATTAATTTTATTGGTGTGTGTTTACTTTACAATGCTGTGTTAGTTTCTGCTGTACAGCAAAATGAATCAGTAATATGTACATACATATTCCCTCATCTTTGGATTTCCTTCCCATTTATGTCACCACAAGGAAAAGTTACTTAATTTTATGAGCCCAGTTTCCTCATCTATAATAAGCATTTTTGGGGGAGTATATATATATATTACATATATATATATAGCAGGATTATTGTGAAAAGGAACAGTGATTTATGTAAAGTACAGAGTAGACTCTACAGGCCATCATCATAGTTATCATTAACAACTTCATTATTAAAATGCTGGATAATCTATCCAGTAGAATAAGTTCTAGAATTATTAATTGCCCAGGCAAATCTAAGTAGTAGCTATGATCTTAATTTTAACAGCCCCAGGGGTCATGGTGGCAATGTGAAGGAGAAACCGTCTTCTCTTTGTACACAGAAACCACACACAGGGATAATTGGATGTTGGTCAGCTAAAAAAAAAAAAAAAAAAAACAGAAAATTCTCATGGCATTTGATTAAATTATATTGCAGAAACCATATCTACTCTATTGTGAATATTAACTATCATGTAGTAAATGTTAATCATTAGTAACGGGTCTATTCACAACTCACAGTGAAAACTATTTCAGCACCATATAAAAGACATCATATTACCATGCAGCTTGCCAAAAACGAATTGACTTGGCAATAAAGCAATTTCTATTTACAGTCTATTTACTTCCTTTTATGAGACTGACTCAATATTTTCTGTTTTTTTTCCTTCTGTTTTATTGTTTTGTCAGGAATTTTTTTTTTGCAAGATTTTAATCCTTGCTAACAGTTTGTACTTAGCTATGTTGCAAGAATTAAAAATATTTACACATCCCCAAATTTTACATACCTCAAAAAAGTACTATCCTTTGAGTTCTTATGCTACCTGTTTTAACAGGAATTAGTTTTTATTCTTATCAACTATTGCCTAAAATTGTGATCTTGAATATATTTTGACACTACATATAACTATTGCTTTTATTTGAAGGATGCTTTGATATATAAATGAAAAGCCTATATTTTCTGGTCTCTACATACTAAAAAATTTATATTTATACAGTTATATTAATTCCAGAATTTATAATTATAATATTTTAAAATCATTTAAAATAAATAACTGAAAAGAAAAAAAATAAAGTCAACACCCCCATGCAATATACCTACTGTTTTATGGAAGCAAATGAATAGCTAAAATACTAGTTGCCAAATATGATCTTGAATCTGAGCTTACACATAGGTGGGAGGGCATGAAACTACATTTAATTTCTTTAAAAAGTACATGCTTTCATTTTCAGCATCCACAGTTTTTATTATCACCATAGGAGTACAGAGGCATAATGTTTGGGGTTTCTTTTCTTGTTTCTTGTTCTATTTTTTTTTAACTTCTTTTAAGATCTCATGCCTGTGTTTTCTTTTCCTTTGCAGTTCACCCAGCATAGTGCTTTCTGAAAATACACATGTAATTCCCATTATCTATAATGAAACTTGCATGCATCTAGGAGAGATCAGATTCCACTGCAAAGTATATTTCTTGTCCTGTATTGTGAGCACCTGGTCTACTTCATGACATGCTCCTTGGGCACTTTGTTTATCCTCAGGGAAGGACATTCTCATCTACAATATAGAAACTCTCCAGATGGCCACCTGTCTTGCCACATGGCAAAATCATGGAACTTTATTTTCTCATGTAGACAAATATTTTTACAAGAACTCTTGAGTGTGCTTCATGGGAGAATACATGGATCAAAAGCAATTGGAGTACTAACGAGCATCAAAGGAAATGTTGCATGTACTTAGTATATAGTTCTTCTAGTACTCATCATTGACTGGGGATAAGGAACAACCATTTTGTCAAGTTTAAAATCCAATTATATCTTATGTTTTAAAATTTGAGCCAGTTTCTTGTCTCTGGTGTTCTATTTTCAATAACCAATATCAGAATTTCTGCATTTATCACAGAAATAATCAGCCAGTAGGAATAATTGTTTTCTCCAATGTGTATGTCACTTACCACATCACCGGGGATTTATAGTTATTTGTTACAATGAGGAAACTGATGCACACTGTTTTACAACAACTTAAATGAATATCTATAGCCTCAAAAACTGACAGCAGAGCCTATTCTAAATTTAATGGTAAAAACTATTGATCCTATTTGCTGCCTGTTTTTTTTAAATACTCTTTGCTCTCAGGTAAGAGAGCTCAACCAGGATTCCCATAATAGCTTTGCCCTTCTAAACTGTTTATGTCAGCTTATTTCCATTCAGTTTAGTCTCTCAGTTTTGTCCAACTCTTTGTGACCCCATGAACCAAAGCACATCAGGCCTCCCTGTCCATCATCAACTCGTGGAGTTACCCAAACTCATTTCCATTGAGTCAGTGATGCCATCCAACCGTCTCATCCTCTGACGTCCCCTTCTCCTCCTGCCTTCAATCTTTCCCAGTATCAGGGTCCTTTCAAATGAGTCAGCTCTTCTGATCAGGGGGCCAAAATATTGGAGCTTCAGCTTCAACATCAGTCCTTCCAATGAACACTCAAGACTCATCTCCTTTAGGATGGATTGGTTGATTCTCCTTCCAGTAAAAGGGACACTCAAGAGTCTTCTTCATCACCACAGTTCAGTGCTGGGCTTTCTTTATAGTCCAGCTCTCACATCTATACATGACTAATGAAAAACCATAGCCTTGACTATATGGACTTTTGTTGGCAAAGTAATGTTTCTGCTTTTTAATATGCTGTCTAGGTTGGTCATAACCTTCCTTCCAAGGAGCAAGCATCTTTTGATTTCATGGCTGCAGTTACCATCTGTGGTGATTTTGGAGCCCCTTAAAAATAAAGTCAGCCACTGTTTCCACTGTTTCCCTATCTATCTGCCATGAAGTGATGGGACTGGATGCCATAATCTTAGTTTTCTGATTGTTGAGTTTTAAGCCAACTTTTTCATTTTCCTCTTTCACTTTCAGCAAGAGGCTCTTTAGTTCTTCTTTACTTTCTGCCATAAGGGTGGTGTCATCTGCATATCCGAGGTTATTGATATTTCTTCCAGCAAACTTGATTCCAGTTTGTGCTTTATTCAGCGCAGTGTTTCTCCTGATGTACTCTGTATATAAGTTATATAAGCAGGGTTACAATATACAGCTTTGACATACTCCTTTTCCTATTTGGAAACAGTCCACTGTGCCATGTCCAGTTCTAACTGTTGCTTCCTAACTTGCATACAGGTTTCTCAAGAGGCAGGTCAGGTGGTCTGGTGTTCCCATCTTTTTCAGAATTCCCCACAGCTTGTTGTGATCCACACAGTCAAAGGCTTTGGTATAGTCAATAAAGCAGAAGTAGTTGTTTTTTGGAACTCCCTTGCATTTTCGATGATCCAGCAGATGTTGGCAATTTGACCTCTGGTTTCTCTGACTTTTCTAAAATCAGCTTGAACATCTGGAAGTTCATGGGTCATGTATTGTTGAAGCCTAGCTTGGAGAATTTCGAGCATTACTTTACTAGCATGTGAGATGAGTGCAATTGTGTAGTAGTTCGAGCATTCTTTAGCATTGCCTTTCTTTGAAATTAGACTGAAAATTGACCTTTTCCAGTCCTATGGCCACTGTTGAATTTTCCAAATTTGCTGACATATTGAGTGCAGCACTTTCACAGCATCATCTTTTAGGATTTGAAATAGCTCAGCTGGAATTCCATCACCTCCACTAGCTTTGTTTGTAGTGATGCTTTCTAAGGCCCACTTGACTTTGTATTCCAGGATGTCTGGCTCCAGATGAGTGTTCACACCATCATGATTATCTGGGTCATGAAGATCTTTTTTGTATGAAGGTCATGATCTTTTCTTCTGTGTATTCTTGCCACCTCTTCTTAATATCTTCTGCTTCTGTTAGGTCCATACCATTTCTGTCCTTTATTGAGCCCATTTTTGCATGAAATGTTCCCTGGGTATCTCTAATTTTCTTGAAGAGATCTCTAGTCTTTCCCATTCTATTGTTTTTCTCTATATCTTTGCATTGATCACTGAGGAAGGCTTTCTTATCTCTCCTTTCTATTCTTTGTAACTCTGTATTCAGATGGGAATAAATTTCCTTCTCTCCTTTGCTTTTCACTTCTCTTCTCTTCACAGCTATTTGTAAGGCCTCCTCAGCCAGCCATTTTGCTTTTTTGCATTTCTTTTTCTTGGGGATGGTCTTGATCCCTGTCTCCTTTACAGTGTCATGAACCTCCGTCCACAGTTCACCAGGCACTCTGTATTAGATCTAGTCTCTTAAATCTATTTCTCACTTCCACTTTATAATCATAAGGGATTTGATTTAGATCATACCTGAATTGTCTAGTTAAGCATGGTAAAAGAGAAGAGATGGAATATAATGGTTAATTTTCTGTGTCAACTTGGTTAGGTCATAGTACCCAGATATTTGTTCAAACATCATTCTAGATGTTTCTGTGAAAATATTTTTTAGATGAGTTTAACATTTAAAACTGGATTCTAAGTAATAAATATTACTCTCCTTAATGTGGATAGGCCTTGTAATCATTCAAAGGTCTGAATAGGAAAAAGACTGACCTCCCTCAAAGAAAAGAATGTTCTCCCAACATACTGCCTTCAGATTTTTTTTTTAATTTTTATTTTTTTTATTAGTTTTGCCATATAATGACATGATATCGCCATGGGTTTACATATGCTCCCCCTCCAGAAGCCCCCTCCCTCCTCCCTCCCTCCTCCCTCCCCCCGGGAAATCTCGATGCACCAGCCCCGAGCATCAATCCTGGGCTGGCGATTGATTACACATATGATAATTAACATGTTTCAATGCCATTCTCCCATATCATCCCACCCTTGCCCTCATCCACAGAGTCCACGAGTCTGTTCTATACATCTGCGTTCCTTTTGCT
>ML664157.1:2315696-2340242 GCA_007570785.1 Antilocapra americana
TGAGGTGGGTCTCTTGTAGACAACATATATAGGGGTCTTGTTTCTGTATCCAATCGGCCAATCTTTGTCTTTTGGTTGGGGCATTCAACCTGTTTACATTTAAGGTAATTATTGATAAGTATGATCTTGTTGCCATTTATTTTATTGTTTTGGGTTCAAGATTATATAACCCATCTGTGTTTCCTATCTAGGAAGGATCCTTTAGCATTCATTGGAGGGCTGGTTTGGTGTTGCTGAATTCTCTCAGTTTCTGCTTGTCTGAAAAGCTTTTGAATTCTCCTTCAAATTTGAATGAGATCCTTGCTGGGTACAGTAATCGGAGTTGTAGCTTGTTTTCTTCCATGACTTTAAGGATGCTCTGCCATTCCCTTCTGGCCTGAAGCGTTTCTATTGAGAGATCAGCTGTTATCCTTATGGGATTCCCCTTGTGAGTTATTTTTTGCTTCTCCCTCGCTGCTTTTAATATTTGGTCTTTGTATTTGATATTTGTTAATTTGATTAATATGTGTCTTGGGGTGTTCCTCTTGGGGTTGATTCTTTTTGGGACCCTCTGTGTTTCTTGGACCTGAGAGATTATTTGCTTTCCCAATTTTGGGAAATTTTCAACAATTATCTCTTCAAGAATTTTCTGATGGTCTTTCTTTTTGTCTTCCTCTTCTGGGACTCCTATGATTCGAATATTGGTGCATTTAATAGTGTTCCAGAGGTCTCTAAGATTGTCCTCATTTCTTTCAATTCTTTTTTTCATTTTTCCTTTCTGTTTCATTTATTTCTGCCATTCTGTCTTCTACCTCACTTATCCTGTCTTCTATCTCTGTTATTCTACTGTTGGTTCCCTCCAGGGTGTTTTTGGTCTCATTTACTGCATTATTTATTGTATTTTGACTCTTTTTCATTTCTTCTAAGTCCTTGTTAAAGCTTACCTGCATCTTCTCAATCCTTGCCTGCAGGTTATTGAACTGCAACTCCAACTTATTTTCCAGGTTTTGGATCATTTTCACTATCATTATTCGGAATTCTTTATCAGGTAGACATCCTATCTCTTTGTCTTTTGTTTGGTCTGGAGGACGTTTATCCTGTTCCTTTACCTGCTGGGTATTTCTCTGCCTTTTCATTTTGTTTATCTTGCTGTGTTGTCCCTTTATTGTGGGGGTTCCTCACTATGGGAGGGGTTGGATGTGTGTTTTGTCAAAGTTTCCTGGTTGGGCTCTTAAGCGGTTCCCTCTGCTTGTTTTGGCGTCTTCTGTTTGCTGGTCTCTTCAGTGTCTATTCAGCGCTCTGGGGTTTGCCCCGCTCCTGGCGAGTGCGCTTTCTCTGCTCCCTCTGCTCAGGCTCTGGGTCTCTCGCCCAGCGCGGTTAGGGGCTGCGGCTTCTCCCCTCTCCCGGCCCAGCCGCTCGGTTTTCTCGGCATGCAGCTGGGCGCGTCTTCTCAGGTGTGAGAAGCGCCGAATTCTGGTGGCGACTGTCCAGAATCCCGAGAGGTCTTGGCTAGCACCCAATTCTGCCTGCGGTTTGGGAGCAGAAGCCTTGCCGGGGCGCTCTCCGGCAGGGGCTGGGCGGGTCCGCAGCCCGCAGCCGCCCAAATCCCCCGGCTGTCTTGAGCAGCAGACTGAGTCCTCGCTGCCCTTTGTTCTGTGCCCGAGCCTGGTGGGGGGGGGGGTGTCTTCCTCTGGAAGGCTACCCCGGGAAGGCTACCCAGCAGTCTATCTCCGGTTAGCACCCTCGGTTAGGACCCGCAGTCTGCCCCAGGCGTTCAATCCCAGTCCTCACCCTAAGCGCGTTGCCCGCCCCTCCCTGAGCAGTCCGCGCTGGCTCGTGGGGGATGGGGCGCCTGGGCTGCTGCTCCGCTGAGAGTTGCAGTTAGAGACGTACTCTGTGGGGCTTAATTATTTATTGGCTTCTACTCCTGGCTATTATGCTCTCTGAGATTCGCCTCAGATCCCTCAGATCCGCCAGGGAGAATGTTTCCTGGCGTTCGGAAACCTTTCTCTCTTTCGAGACTCCCCTTCCGAGATGGATCTCCGTCTCTAACTCTTTGCCTGTCTTTTTACTTTTTTTTTTTTGGTCCTACCTTCTTTTGTCGGCAATGGGCTGCCTTTCCAGATGCCTGATGTTCTCTGCCAGCATTCAGATGTTGTTTTATGGAGTTTGCTCGATTTTTAAATGTTCTTTTGGTGTATTTGTTGGGGAGAGTGTGGACTCCCCATCCTATTCCTCCGCCATCTTAGTTCCCTCTCCCTGCCTTCAGATTTGAATTGCAACATCCACTCTTTGCTGGGTTTTTAGTTTACCAGTGTATTATGCATATTTTAGACTTGTCAGCTTTCAGTTACATGAGCCAGTAACTTAAAATCTCCCTCTCTCTCTTTTTTTCTCTCTTTATCTATATATCCATCCACACTATTGGTTCTGTTTCTCTGGAGAATCCCAACTAATGTATGAGTTATCAAGTCTTTCCCAGTTTTCCCAATGGTGACTACTTGATTTTCAAGTTCCTTAGAGATCTATCACCTAGAGTGTACAGCATTTATGGCATTGTAAACTCTAATCAAAGAGAAATAGTTAAGATACTCAAGGATGTATCTGGAAAAATTATGAAATGGGAAAAAAATTGCAATTGCTTTCATAATGGCAGCTACATAGCATAGGTCCATTTAAATTTAATAACCAAAGCATCAACGTTATGGAATCTAAACTCAGCAGTACTGATTAGAATGAACTGTTAGATAGCCAAAAGTATTTCCCAAATAAGAACACAACAAAAATAAAATGGAAAGGAAGGAAAAAAGGAATTAGAAAAGGAAGTAAGGAAAATGAAAAATGGGTAATTTAACAAAGTATGTGTATATCTGAAATCCAGTTAGACTGACATTATTCAGTGCTCAGTTTAGGAAATTTATTTAGGGAAAAGAAACACTCATTTTAAGCATTTAAATTTTCAGCCAATTAATTATTAACAAGTATTAAGCCAATGTAATATATAGTAAAGATGTCAGAGATTGTTGACATTGCATTCTTCGATGTTCCCAAAACTATGATTATAACATGAGACATTACACCCTTAGAATTGTTAATTCTTGATCTGTCCTTCTTTTTATATACACAAATATAATGTATATATATGAAGAGGGGAGAGAACAGTTACTAATTTCCCAAATATTTATTGAGCACATACTGTATACCAGATATCATGCAGTTCAATTCAGTTCAGTCTCTCAGTCGTGTCCGACTCTTTGCAACCCCATGAATTGCAGCACGCCAGGCCTTGTCCATCACCAACTCCCAGAGTCCACCCAAACCCATGTCCGTGGAGTTGGTGATTCCATCTAGCCATCTCATCCTCTGTCATCCCCTTTTCCTCCTGCCCCCAATTCTTCCCAGCATAAGGGTCTTTTCAAATGAGTCAACTCTTTGCATGAGGTGGCCAAAGTATTGGAGTTTCAGCTTCAACATCAGTCCTTCCAACGAATACCCAGGACTGATTTCCTTTAGAATTAACTGGTTGGATCTCCTTGCAGTCCAAGGGACTCTCAAGAGTCTTCTCCAGCACCACAGTTCAAAAGCATCAATTCTTCAGCACTTAGCCTTTTTCACTGTCCAACTGTCACATCTATACACAAGTACTGGAAAAACCACAGCCTTGACTAGAGGGACCATTGTTGGCAAAGTAATGTCTCTGCTTTTTAATATGCTATCTAGGTTGGCCACAACTTTCTTTCCAAGGAGTAAGCGTCTTTTGATTTCATGGCTGCAATCACCAACTACAGTGATTTTTGGAGCACAAAAAAATAAAGTCTCCCACTGTTTCCACTGTTTCTCCATCTATTTTCCATGAAGTGATGGGACCAGATGCCATGATCTTAGTTTTCTGAATGTTGAGCCTTAAGCCCTTTTTCACTCTCCTCTTTCACTTTCATCAAGAGGCTTTTAGTTCCTCTTCACTTTCTGCCATAAGGATAGTGTCATTTGCATATCTGATGTTATTGCTATTTCTCCCAGCAATCTTGATTCCAGCTTGTGCTTCTTCCAGCCTGGCATTTCTCATGATGTACTCTGTATATAAGTTAAATAAGCAGGGTGACAATATATAGCCTTGATGTACTCCTTTTCCTATTTGGAACCAGTCTGATGTTCCATGTCTAGTTCTAACTGTTGCTTCCTGATCTGCATACAGGTTTCTCAAGAGGCAGGTCAGGTGGTCTGGTATTCCCATCTCTTCAAGAATTCTCTACAGTTTGTGATCCACACAGTCAAATGCTTTGGTATAGTCAATAAAATAGAGATAGATGTTTTTCTGGAACTCTCTTGCTTTTTCGATATTGCAGTGGATGTTGGCAATTCGATCTCTGGTTCCTCTGTGTTTTCTAAAAACATCTTGATCATCTGGAAGTTCATGGTTCATGTATTGCTGAATTCTGGCTTGGAGAATTTTGAGGATTACTTTACTAGCATGTGAGATGAGTGCAATTGTGCAGTAGTTCAAGCATTCTTTGGCATTGCCTTCCTTTAGGATAGGAATGAAAACTGACCTTTTCCAGTCCTGTGGCCATTGCTGAGTTTTCCATATTTGCTAGCATATTGAGTGCAGCACTTTCACAACATCATCTTTTAGGATTTGAAATAGCTCAGCTGGAATTCCTCACCTCCACTAACTTTGTTTGTAGTGATGCTTTCTAAGGTCCACTTGACTTCACATTCCAGGATGTCTGGTTGTAGGTGAGTGATCACACCATCGTGATTATCTGGGTTGTAAAGATCTTTTTTGTACAGTCTTCTGTGTATTCTTGCCACCTCTTCTTAATATCTTCTGCTTCTGTTAGGTCCATACCATTTCTGTCCTTTATTGAGCCCATCTTTTCATGAAATGTTCCCTTGGTATCTCTAATTTTCTTGAAGAGATCTCTAGCCTTTCCCATACTGTTGTTTTCCTCTATTTCTTTGCCTAGATCACTAAGGAAGGCTTTTTAATCTCTCCTTTCTATTCTTTGTAACTCTGCATTCAGATGGGAATAAATTTCCTTTTCCCCTTTGCTTTTCACTTCTCTTCTTCTCACAGCTATTTGTAAAGCCTCCTCAGACAGACATTTTGCTTTTTTGCATTTCTTTTTCTTGGGGATGGTCTTAATCCATGTCTCCTGTACAATGTCACAAACCTCCATCCATAGTTCATTAGGCTCTCTGTCTATCAGATCTAGTCCCTTAATTCTATTTCTCACTTCCACTGCACAATTATAAGGGATTTGATTTAGGTCATACCCGAATGATTTATTGGTTTTCCTTACTTTCTTCAATTTCAGTCTGAATTTGGCAATAAGGAGTTCATGATATGAGCCACAGTCAGCTCCTGGTCTTGTTTTTGCTGACTGTATAGAGCTTCGGCATCTTTGGCTGCAAAGATTATAATCAATCTAATTTCGGTGTTGAGCATCTGGTGATGTCCATGTGTAGAGTCTTTTCTTTTGTTGTTGGAAGATATATCATGCAAGGCACTACAATACAAGAGTGAACCAGAGAAATAGTCTCTGTCCATAAAAACTTTACACTCCAGTAGTAAATACACCAAAACAAAGAGGAAATCACATTGGGAGATTGAGAAATCACAGTGGGATAAAGTGCTGTGCTTGGAAAATTAGAGTGTGTCAGGGGTCACAGTGGAGATGGCTAATCTGACCTTGGACCTCAGGAAAGGAAGTCTAAGAAAAGAAGTCATTAGGCAGAGAAGAAGGTACTAGTGTTGAGGCAAATTTCATTGATAAAGATGAGCTCAATTATTTAAATCCAAATGGATTTCAGTTTAGAGGCTCTGACTTATCATGAAATCACTTCTACTCACTTTGCACATGGGAATCCAGTCTTTGTATTTGTTTCCAGTGTGACATTTTTAAAAAAGAAATTTACTCTATAAGTGACTAAAAGTTAGCATGATGTTGTTATTCTGTCATTGGTAACCTCAGTCACCAGAATACTGTCAGTGATACAGGCCATTGGAAAGAAACAAAGGAAATGATTACGTGAATGTAATTTCTGTTTCATTTTGGAGTGAAGCCAGAGATAAATACAGTCACATACAAACTCTATGTTTATAAAATTGCCATCTCAGTGTCATGACTAGAAGCAGCAAAGAGAGGGAAATGAGATTAGCTTTTCCCAAACTGCTTGGTATCAATTTGTGTTCTGGAAAAATTAACAAACAAAACTTCAGGGGAACCAGATGCTAGGAACATTGTTTTTCTAAAATGTATCATGTAAGTGGGTTCAAAAATTTCATAGATTTACTTAGTTATTTTTGAATTTTATTATTGGAGTACAATTGCTTTACACTATTGTACTAGTTTCTGCTGTACATCAAAGTGAATCAGCTATATATATACTTACATCCCCTCCCTCTTTAGCCTCCATCCCACCCACATCCCACATCTCTAGGTCATCACAGAACACCAAGCTGAGCTCCTTGTGTTACACAGCAGTTTCCTACTAGCTATCTATTTTATCCATGATGTTGTATATATGTCAATGCTACTGGGAATAGAGATGCAGACACTGATAGTTATTTTTAATGCAAAAATTGCCTGAGGTGTATCACCTCAGAGAAGACTAGAAAATTACTGTGACATGAATGAAGGCATGACATTCAAACTGCCCATCTACACCCAGGCAACCCCTTCCAATAACCATCTCATTGTGTGTCATCTTGTAAATGACTACTGATTCAAACTGTGTATGGATGATGTATCTGGTGGTTATTGTATATTAAACATATAAATTAAATTTAGGGCCAGCCCATGAAGCTATTAGTTTTTCTAGGAGACAGGTTTCTCTTTCTCCTGTATGCTAACAAGCATTAGAGCATGAGCATTTGGAGTTTGGAAAATATAACTTTTAGAGTTTTATGGTTAAATAAGTTTCAGAGTTACTGTACTAAATAATTCGAATGAGAATAATTCACTGGTGGATAATTACAGTGAATCAGCCTTGGAATAGGAATCAGGAGTTTGATATTTACATCACATTAAAGAAATAAGCTAACCAAGATATGCTAGTAAAGTAATGCTTAAAATTCTCCAAGCCAGGCTTCAGCAATATGTGATCCATAAACTTCCAGATATTCAAGCTGGTTTTAGAAAAGGCAGAGGAACCAGAGATCAAATTACCAACATCCGATGGATCATCAAAAGAGCAAGAGAGTTCCAGGAAAACATCTACTTCTGCTTTATTGACTAGGCCAAAACGTTTGACTGTGTGCATCACAATAAACTGTGGAAAATTCTGAAAGAGATCGGAATACTAGACCACCTGACTTGCCTCTTGACAAACCTGTATACAGGTCAGGAAGCAACAGTTAGAACTGAACATGGAAAAACAAACTGGTTCCAAATAGGGAAAGGAGTACGTCAAGGCCGTATATTGTCACCCTGCTTATTTAACATATATGCAGAGTATATCATGAGAAATGCTTGACTGGAAGAAGCACAAGCTGGAATCAAGATTGCTGGGAGAAATATCAATAAACTCAGTTATGCAGATGACACCACCCTTATGGCAGAAAGTGAAGAACTAAAGAGCCTCTTGCTGAAAGTGAAAGAGGAGAGTGAAAAAGTTGCCTTGGAGCTCAACATTTAGAAAACTAAGATCGTGGCATCCGGTCCCATCACTTCATGGCAGATAGATGGGGAAACAGTGGCTGACTTTAATTTTCTGGGCTCCAAAATCACTGCAGATGGTAATTGCAAATGTGAAATTAAAAGATGCTTACTCCCTGGAAGGAACGTTATGACCAACCTATACAGCATGTTAAAAAGCAGAGACATTACTTTGCCAACAAAGGTCTGTATAGTCAAAGCTATGGTTTTTCTAGTGGTCATGTATAAATGTGAGAGTTGGACGGTGAAGAAAGATGAGTGCCGAAGAATTGATGTTTTTGAACTGTGGTGTTGGAGAAGACTCTTGAGAGTCCCTTGGACTGCAAGGAGATCCAACAAGCCCATCCTAAAGGAGATCAGTCCTGGGTGTTCATTGGAGGGACTGATGTTGAAGCTGAAACTCCAACACTTTGGCCTCCTCATGCGAAGAGTTGATTCATTGGAAAAGACCCTGATGCTGGGAAAGATTGAGGACAGGAGGAGAAGGGGACAACAGAGAATGAGATGGCTGGATGGCATCATTGACTCGATGGACATGGGTTTGAGTGGACTCCAGGAGTTGACGATGGACAGGGAGGCCTGGCATGCTGCGGTTCATGGAGTCTCAAAGAGTAGGACAAGACTGAGTGACTGAACTGAACTGATCTGAATATTATTTTTATTAGAAATGAGACCATACATCTCTTTTTCTTCCATGTGAAATGACACTTAAAGGTTTTGATAAAAGTGAAAGAGCTGATTACCTTCATGTTTATGAGCAGATACATAAAGATATATGAAGAGTTTGTTCTTTCTAAAACTTTCACACCTAAAGTAGGTACATTCCTTAAAATGGAGTCTCCATTTGGAACCTCATAAAATTCTGGCCTTTCTTTATTGTCATGAGCAAGTAGGAAAATAGAATATGCCCTATGACAATTCCACTGCTATGCACTAACAGGTTATCAATCTCTATTATATGTTAAAATAAATATACAATGTGCTATCACAGACTGTGGTAGCACATTCCTTAGTATAATATAGACATTCCATAACTATTTGATGAGTGCATGAATGAGTGAATGAACTCAGCAAAGAACTTCTATGCAAGAATGTAAGAATTTGTGTCAAAGGTCTTGCCTGGATTCAGAGTCTAGCTCCACTTTTTATAATCATTTAAGAAAGACATTTCTCATTTCTGGACTCCTTTAGAATACTTTTGTAGAATTCAAAAGAGATTATATATAATTTTATAAAGAGGATTTATTGATGTTATTGCTATTACTAATATAAATGTTCATAACCCTAGTGTTCTAAGTTGCTTCGTGGAAGAAAAGTTTGCATTTATCATTAAAATACAAAAAGAAAAAAAAATCTCTTTTTAGGAAATGGAAGTTAGTTGGAGGGAATATATAGCCCAGCTTCATGCTTGGGATCCCTAAATATCAAGTAGCAGTAGTGTGTGTGTGTGTTTGTGTTTGTATGCTAGTCACTTAGTCATGTCCGACTGGCTACTAAGTTGTGTCACTTAATAGCCACCAGGCTCCTCTGTCCATGGGATTTTCTAGGCAAGAATACCGGAGCAGGTTGTCATTTCCTACTCCAGGGGATATTCCTGACACAGGGATCAAACCCACATCTCCTGCATCGGCAGGCAGATTCTCTACCAACTGAGCCATCTGTCAAGTCCCAGATAATCTGTAATATTTTAGAGTTAGCTGATTAGCAAATTTAAGTGCATCTAAAACCTTAATTCCCCATTACCATGTAATCTAATGGAGTCCCAGGTTATAGTGATGAGGATGTGGATGCCTGTGGGAGATAGTTATTCTGTCCACCACATAAAATTAAAGAAGAAAATTGCTCTGGAGTAGCAGAAATCAGAGTAGTGGCTGCTCCTGGGTATGGTGAAGGGATTAACTAGAAAGCAGTATGATGTAGTTGTTCAGGTTGATGAAAATGTTCTGTACTTTGACTGGGGTATAAGTTACCTAGGCATAGGTATTTGTTAAAATTTAATGAACTATACCTTTCTGCTATATGTATTGCATATCACTGGATGTATATTATACCAAGCTTTACAAATTAAAATAATAAAAGAACACACAAGCATCTTCATCACTTGAGATAGAGTGTTTTTTTCTCAACATCCTATCTTGAACTTCAGGGATCTTGCAAGCTGTCGATTCAGTTTATATTGTAACTCAACCATTTGCAGAGATAGTCTTTGTTTGAGTAATCTCAGTCTTGCAATTATAGAAAATAAAATATTTCATTTAGGGGCAGTCTTAGAAAATTTCTGGCTCTTTATTTGTGCCTTGAGCTGAGAAATTAAGACCTTGAGTTCATCAGTTTCTTTTTAAAAAATTCTCCAGTGCAGTCATAAATAGCCAAACTATCCATAGTCCTCAAGATCTTATAGCCAACATCATGTTTTACTACAAAATCTACTTGAGATTATAGTCTTTCCTTCTCCAGTTATTTTACTTCAGGAAACTACAAAGGATCATTTAAACTACTCTTTGTCCCCTCCAAATCATAGACTTCTCCACCTATCCCTTTTTCTACTAGCAAAGAGGTCATTTTTGTCATCAAATCTAATCACGTGAGAGAACAATTAAAACTTTCTTTTTGAAAATTTGGAAATAATTTCAAGGAGCTTGTCAAATTTTATTTGTTTATTTTTGCCTGCACTGGGTTTTCATCCTGCATGCAGGCTCTCTCCAGTCGCCGTAAGCAGGGCGACTCTTCCTTAGGTGCATGGACTTCTCAGTGCGGTGGTTTCTCTTGTTGGCATGTGGGCTTCAGTAGTTGCGGTGTACAGGTTTAATTGCCCCACAGCATGTGAGATCTTCCCCGACCAAGGATGGAACCCATGTCCCCTATAAAGGAAAGCAGATTCTTAACCACTGGACCAACAGGGAATTCCTGCCAAATTTTGAATAGTACAAAACAGCCACTATATACATTCACCTATTTTTTTTAATTACTACATTTGCTTTATTGCTTCCCATCCTGCACACAAACACAACACACTTTTTTTTTTTTTTCTGAACCACTAGAGGGTAAATTCCTTAAATTATGACTTTATATCCTTAAATTTTTTTGTGTGCAGTTCATCTGAGTGAAATAGTCTCTTACAAAATCACAATACAGTTATCAACTCCAGTAAATTAACAATGATACAATGTTTTTTCCCGACTGGCTATTTGCATTCAAGTTTTTCCAGTAGAATTAATAATATCCTTTATAGCATTTTACTTTTCTTCAATACAGGATCCAGCTTAGGATTGGATCTGCATTTGGTTGTCACGTTAGCCTCCTTTAATCTGAAACATTTCCACAGCCATTGTTATTTTTGCTTTGGTCTTTTAAGACAAGATGTTTGAATGACTTCCATATTCTTCATCTGGCAAAGGTAAACATCTGGCTGCTACTGCTTCTGTAGAAAAACTGCTCCCCCTTCCCCACCCTTCAAATTTACTCAAGTTCTTCTAGGTGATTAAACAGGTACCACAGAGGGAAAGGCATTCTGGGAAATGTGACTGTGGGAGGAACCAGTGGTGATGATTTGGCAGCAAGCCATGTGGAATAACTGTGTATATATATACACATATATATATTTCAACTATCAGAAAAAATAAAGAAGTTGTTAAAAATAAAAGTATTTATGTTTCACATCTGTTGTAACTAAGATGAAATAAAGCACTGAGAAAAATATTTTCAACTTTAGGCATTAGTTTAAATATGAATGAGAACAAGGCTGATACTAGGGCTAATGTCATTTTAAAGAAGAGGTATAACAATTAAACTTGGGACAAAATCAGAAGGATTTTTTTGCCATAGAAAAAAAAATTTGAATCACCCCCAGCTGAGAATAGGGTCACAAAGAGTCAGACATAGCCGGGCAACTGAACAACAACAACTATAACTCTCAACCTTCTCTACTGTCATCTTCTTAAACTTATATTTTGTGTTATGGACTGAATGTTTGTGTCTTGATCTTGGACTTCACAATGCCTCCAGCACTGTGAGAAATAAATTTGATTTATAAGCCACCCAATTTTGGTAGTTGCTTTTTTTTTTTTAAATAGCATCTCTAAGTGACTAAGACACCCTGTTTTCTTTTTTCAACATAGTATTCATCATTATTTGAATTACGTTACAGATCTGTTTTTTTCTGTCTTCTTCTCAATCCCCATTTCACTGATAAGCTTGTTGAAGGCAGGGGTTTTATCTTACACATTGTCATAGCTCCAAAATCTAGAAGAGTACTATGTATACAATAGGTGCTTACTCATGAAGGAGTGAAGAGAAGAGGATACCACAGAGGGCTTACTCTGCTTCAAAGAGTCAAAGCAGCATGAAAGTGTGTAAGTGTTAGTTGCTCAGTCATGGGCTCATGGACTGTAGCCCATCAGGCTCCTCTGCCCATGGAATTCTCAAGGTAAGAATACTGGAGTGGGTAGCCATTCCCTTCTCCAAGGGATCTCCCTGACCTAGGGATCAAACATGGGTCTCCTGCATTGCAGGGGGAATTCTTTACCATCTGAGCCACCAAGGAAACCTCCAATATGGCATGAAAAGCTTATAAGTCATTCCACTTAAAGCTCTCTTCTAATAAAAGCCCAAATTGCCAGGATGGAGCTGGTAATTAGCTACAGGCATCATTTTTCAAGCATCCATATACAAAATTACATTGTGTATTTTTAAATATGGATTGGGAAATGACTGTTTAATAATTATTTGATAGGCATAACATATTGCAGCATTTTAGTCACCAAATATAAAATACATAAGTAAATATTGGGACTTAAGCACTTAATGAAAATTAATCTCTTCATAACTGATTAAACTACTGAAATTATAGACACTTCCCTAGCTTGTTGGACATCATGAGGCCCATGTTCCTAAGTGGGAGTAACCCACTGGACATGATTAATATCTGACCTGTGGAAATGGGGCATATGCCTAACACTATTATTTGACATCACAACTTCCTCACTAACTGCATCTTCTTGACTTCTGAAGTCACTTGAATTGAATGCTAATTCAGAGCTTCCATGAGGAGGAATGCCTAAAAAAATCCTTCTCAAGCTGGGAAGGTGATCTTTGTCCATTAGTCTGCAGGTTTAAAAGAGAGTTGCAAAGGTCCATGGTGAAGAAGAGGCCCCACACAGGCAGTCAGATTGGCCAAACTACCTAGGCAGCCAGTGTAATATTCCAGGCAGATATAACATAACCGAGCTTCCCCAGTGGCTCAGCAATAAAGAATCTGGATGCAATGCAGGAGACACGGGGTCAATCCCTTGGTTGGGAAGATCCATGAGAAGGAAATGGCTACCCACTCCAGTATTCTTGCCTGGGAAATCCCACAGACAGAAGAGCCTGAGAGGTGGCAAGCGTCAGCCATGACTTAGCGACTAAACGACAACAAAAGAGAGCTTCACAAGCACTTTCATTTAGTAAAACACAGGCTGGTTGCTAAAGAATAATAATGAGCTTAAGACATTTAACCATCATATCCATGTAATCAGAGACTCTGGTCCAGAAAATACAGTAACTCTATGCTTCTAATTATTATTCTTGAGCATCATGTTTCCCCATATTTCAGAACACCAAGAAAATGAACTTCCATTTATCTCTCTTCAAATACAGAACGGTTTATTGTTATGATAAATCAGATGGCACTGAAATTAATAACTATCAGGTGCAGTGTATTATTACAGTAATTTATAATACACAGTACAGTTCTTCTAGTGTGATGAATTATCTTTCTAATGATTGTTCTACCATAACATATCAACTAATAGATACTTCTAAGTTCACACAGTAACATGCCTCAGGTACATGATTTTTTATTATGGAGAATTATATCAAGGGAGTCTTTTTGTATTCTTTCCCACATTCTATTTTTTCTTCTTATGCATATATCACTATTAAATACTATCATTATTATCTAATCCCTAGTCCTCAATGAAAGCACTTGAAGTCCAGAACTCCTAACTTTGGAAGACAGATCTTAAGGCGGCTCCAGAGGTCCTTTGGAGAAAGAAATGGCAACACACTCTGGTATTCTTGCCTGGGAAATCCCACAAACAGTGGAACATAGAGAGCTACAGTCCATTAGGTCTCAAAGAGTTGGACGTGACCAAGAGACTAAACAACAACAGCAACAACAATCTCCTTCTCATGTGTATGAGCAGAACTTGATTCTAACCAGTGGAGTATGGCAAAAATGATGGGGTGTCATCATCATTATTGTGCCATGCTATATGGCCAAGATCATGGGATACCATTTGTGTGGTTACTGCACATCTTGTAATACTCCATCTTGCTAGCAAGCTTGCTCTGGAGGTGCCATATTACTTGCTAATTTTGAAGAAACAAGCTGCCATGAATCTTAAAGCTGCAAGGACATGAATTTGGTCAACAGTCTGAGAGAGCTTGAAAACAAATCCTTTCCATTGTTCTGAAGAGATGGCAGACCCAATGTGCACCTTGATCTCAACCTCATGGGACCCTGAAGATGAGAATCCAGCCTAGACAAACCTCAGCTGTGAGTGAGATAACAGAAGTATGTTAGTTTAAATCACTTTGTTTGTGGTAATTATTATGTAGCAGTTACGGGGTCACGAAGAGTCAGACACGACTTTCACTCTTCACTTTCATGCATTGGAGAAGGAAATGGCAACCCACTCTGGTGTTCTTGCCTGGAGAATCCCAGGATTGGGGGAGCCTGGTGGGCTGCTGTCTATGGGATCGCTCAGAGTCAGACACGACTGAAGCGACTTAGCAGCAGCAGCAGTTAAAAAGCAACACAATTACAATAGGACCTCACCCTAGACTTCTGGTTTAAAGCTAATGATATGAAATTTCTTGAGGTATTACTGCAGCTTCATAGCCTATCAGATTTTTTTGGTGAGGGGAGGAAAGTGTGCACCTGAAATCTTAATAGTTCAAAAACATTCACTGATTAACTTCCATACTTTATTATATGCGAGGGCAACATATTTGCATAAGATACTTTATTAGTTTTCAAGGAGATTATAGTATAATGGAGAAGTAAAACACAGAAACCAGCTATTTCAACATACATATGCTCTTGCCATAGAATATAGAGAATGGGGAAGGGAGAGGTGGAATAGTTATAAATGGCCTCCTCGAGGAGATGATTCTAAAATGGAAATTGCTGTCCATAGAAACAAAGAAAACAGGCCTTGTTGAACTCCTGTGCACTAGGAAATTGACTGCATGGCTGTAACAACAACTAAATAGGCGATATTTATATATCCTTTGCTAGGTATTATTCCAAATGCACTATTTAATTAATTCCCACAGTAATTCAATGATATAAATATTAGTTTCATTTTACAGATGAGGAAACTGAGAGTTTAAGGAACAGTTCAATAGTGACAAAGAGAGAATTTATTACTCTAATGTCACCATGACTCTTGGACCTATGTTCTTCCCCCTAAAATGCTGTTTTTTGGGAGACAGTCTTTTGACCTGCTTGCCCACTGTTCTTCTAAAATGCAGGAGCCCTGCATTTCATTCTGTTCCCATGGTTTCCTACTCTTACATCTTCAAGACATCAATTATGCCCTATTATAACTATTGTATAATTTATGTGTCACCATGAATAGAATTTAAATTGTTTGACAGCTGAAATTGTCCAAATCAATTTTTGTCTCTTGTTTCTATCACAAGCCCTGAAATAAGAATGTCCAATAAATGGCAAATGGGGGAATAAATATATAGGGTCTCTACAGGTCAAAAGAATGCTCATTTTACTGATCTTTGCCTATGAAAATGACTTCTAAGAATGAAAACTTCCATGTCTGAGAGTTTGATTCATTCTTATTTATAAACATTAGTAAAACAAATAATCTTCTAACAGATTGAAGAAGAATGCATGGATAAGTAGATAGATATGTAAATTGATAGATAATTATGCCTAAGGAACATCAAAGGATGCTCTAAGGGAGCATATATATTGATGACCAGCATTTTTGTTTGTTTGTTTTTGCTTGTTTAGTAACTAAGTGGTGTCCAATTCTCTTGTGACCCCACGGACTATACAGGCTCCTCTGTCCATGGGATTTCCTAGGCAAGAATACTGGAGTGAGTTGCCATTTCCTTCTCCAGGGGATCTTCCTGACCCAGGGATTTAACTCATGGCTCCTGCCTGGCAGATGGATTCTTTACCAGTGAGCCCCTAGGAAAGCCCAACGGTAAGCCGTTACTTACCATTAACTGCATACCAGGGCATTATGCTAAATTTGGGGTGATGTTTTCCATTTGATCTTTACAAGACTCCTCTGAAGTAGATACTCATACTATTATACAGATGAGGAAAGTTCACAATGGGATTGTACCCAAGGGAGTCAGTATAATGTTCGTGTCTGTGACCTTAACCACTGTGCATCCTGCCTCCTTTAGGTCTGTAGTTTTCCTGCCTATTTTTCATTTCTATTAATTGCCAGAAGCTCTAAGTAGGAGTATTTTTAAGGCTTTTATGAACCAGTTATGTGGGAAAATGAGGTTCAAAAACAAAATAAGCCTTGCTGACTGTGGCTAGATTGTTGCTTCCCAAAAGATTTTTACATTGTAATCCTGGAGGCTGCAAATGTGACATTTCTTGAAAAAAGGGGTCTTTGCAGCTGGAATTAAGTAAAGGAGTTTTGACATGAGATCATCTTGGATTCCTGGGTGGAATCTAAATCCCACGGCAAGTGTCCTCATAGAAGAAAAGACAGATTCGTGGAGGAAAAGGCCATGTGAAGGCAGAGGTAGGGATGGGGTGATGCAGCCAAGAAAAACACCTGAAGCCCCCCAGAAGCTGGAAATAGCCATGCAGGATTCCTTCTGAAGCCTTTGGAGGAAGGCTAATCACACTGACATCTGGATTTCAAGCTCTTAGCCTCCAGAGCTGTGAGCAAATAAATTTCTGTTGTTTGGTGCCATCAAGGTTTTGGCAGTTTATAACCACAGCCCTAGGAAGCTAAAACACTATCTACTTTTACCATCAAGAATTCATAATATTTTCTTCTTTGGTAGAGAACTGAAAATCATACCTTAGAAAACTTGCAATTCAGATGGTTCTTGAACCCTGTCAAATAATATATGTATTTTTTTGAGAAAACAGTCAACACACACTGATTCTCAAAGGGGTCCCTAAGCTAAATCAGAACCATTAACTTTGAATCAGAAAATGCACATCATCGAAAGGGTAAAGACAGATGTTAATGAAATATGAATTTCTTTGGACCTAATCTTTGGAGAATCCCATTTTCTTGGAAATGAATAACAATAGTCAACAGCTCAGTTCCATAGATAAGATAGAAAACAATCTTAGCCCTAGACAAAATGTCCTCCCACCCCCAAATAGGTGACCTAAATAACAACATTTATTTTTTGTAATAATATTTTTGTAAATATGTTCTTCCAAAACATACTTAAATATTGTGTGTTTTATATTCAAACTGGAGAGATGACAAGGTGTTGAGATATACAAATGTTTTGGATCTGGATGATTCTGGACTTTTAGTTCTGGTACATGCTGCCCATGTTGTCATAAAGAAATTTATGAATTTTTTTTTCTATGATGCACTATCCATGAAACCATAAAGAAATTTACTAATATCCATGAAACTTTTTTCTCTCCTTTGCAAAATAAGCACATGCACCATGGAAGGTTTTGTGAGGATTAATATATATATATATATACATATATATATATATATATATATACACAAAATTGAGGTTTTCCCAGGTGGCACTAGTAGTAAAGAACCTGCTTGCCAATGCCGGAGACCTAAGAAACGTGAGAGCCATCCCTGAGTTGGGAAGATCCTGTAGAGGAGGGTATGGCAACCCACTCCAGCATTCTTGCCTGGAGCATCCCAGAGGAACCTGGTGGGCTATAGTTGATGGGATCGCAAAGAGTTGGACATGACTGAAGCAACTTAGCATGCATGCATACAAAATTGAAACTCAAAAAATGGCACTTTTTAACCAAACAACTATGATAGTAGAAAATACACATAAACACTGTGTTGTATCTAACACTATAACTACCCAACCTAGAAATCCACTAATGTAAAAATCCAATAATAATTATTAATGTCTTTTGAGATTCTTTCTAAATCAGTCACTAGAATAAGGAAAGGGACCTTTCATTTAAAATGTAACTTCTAAATCATAAAGTGCCACTGGATTTTGCATTTGGAATTTTGACACTAATTGTTGGTACAACACACCACATTTCAGCTACTGTGGAGATAGTGTCAACATTGATGATTCTGCTCAAATCCTCTTGATGACAGCCCTCATCTTAAGGCTGTGATGAAGAAATCAGTGATGTCTGATTTAGAAAGTCCTTTTCAAAGTCCACTCCCTATCTTGTAAAACTAATTTACAAAATTCAATTGGTCCTTTTGATCACTTTCACTAATCCAGTTTAAGAGCTTAAACTCCCCCCAAGTGGCCCTTAATTAGTGGCTAATATGAATGCATGAGCATGCACTTGAGCTGTATCTGGAAGCTAACAAGTGCATCTGCAACTTGAGGTTCAATAATGACCTTCCTTCTCTGGACCCCTGATTGAGACAATGCATATGGTAGTTGTTTACAAACTTCAAATAAATCTGTGAGGTACATTGATTGGTCTTACTCCTATCCTGTAATTTTTACTTTATTGATTCTTTTTCTTCTTCACCTACTCTACATGGGGGTGGAGAAAAATCAACTTCCAGAGTATGATAAAGAAAAGAGTGCTGAACATCACTTCTATAATCTTTGAAGTATAATCATTTTATATTTTTAGAAAAGCTTTTTTCTTTGTTTATTCAAGAAAAAATCCAAATTTTAGCTTATCAGAGACCAAGCATTTCCTTAGGGAATATTTCCCAAATAAATTTTCTTTCTAAGGTCTTTTAAATTGATAATACATTTTTGCCTATTGTTAAACTATTAAGATATAAATAAAAGCTTTCTCTCATCTACTTTGTCTGTTTCTTCTTTTTGATTCATTCTTATGGTTGTATCATACATTATTCATTATAGTACATTTTACCAAGTGCAGCATTTGGAACACAATTTAACTCTAATATTGTCAAATGAATCAGTCAAAGAAAAGTACAGGATGGGTTATTCAAAAATGCTTGAATATTTTGTAAGATGTAAAAGTTTTGCTGAAAATTGTAAATTTAAAAGGTGGATTTAAATACCTTAATAATAAGCATCTATATATATTAGAATTTCCAAAATCACAACACTGGAAAAGCAGAAACTCTCATTTATTGCTGGTAAGGATGCAAAAAGGTACATCACCTTGGAAGACAGTTTGGCAGTTTCTTACAAAGCTAAGCATACTCATACTCTTCATTTCAGCAATCTTACTCCTTAGTATTTACCCAAAAGAGTTGAAGACTTATGTCTACACAAAAACCTGAGCTCAGATGTTTAAAGAAGCTTTGTTTATGATTTTTTAAAACTTGGAAGCAATCAAGATGTCCTTCAGGAGAGAAAAGGATAAATAAACTGTGCTACATTCAGGCCAAGGAACATTATTTAGTGCTAAAAAGAATCCAAACAAAAACTCTTCTATGCTCTTGTGTTGTAATTTCTATCTATCGTTACTTAGGTAATTATATTTTTTGTTCAAATGGGAACTTTATAGAATTATATTTCTTAAATAAAGTTAATATAAATAAATTTTCAAAAAGTAATAAGCATCTACCTGTTGATGTTTATAATCCAATAAGTCTCCTTGAAGACTTAGAAGGTTATGATGTCTAATAAGGATCCACTGGTCACATGTAGCTATTTATAATTAAGCTAATTGAAGGTAAATAAGATTTCAAGTTTAGTTACTGGGTTGTACCAAGTGCAACCAGTGCATTTCAAGTGTTCAATAAACACAGATTCCTAATAGCTTCCATAGTTCACAGTGGAAATATAGAACATACCTTCATCATAAAGTTCCATCAGTCAGAGCTGCTTGAGAGAGACAGTTGTGACCTCTTCCATTGACTTTCATTGTTTATGTTAGTTAAGGGGGAACAGCAACATATTTGTCACAAGATTAAGTTATTTCAACTTCTCTTTGGTGCATAAAATAACCAATCCTCTTTCAAATGTACTTTTCAGATAATACATGGCAGAAATGACTCCTGAAATGGTAGGTAGCCTCACTGGTCTTGTAGAAACCATAATTGCTTCCCAGCTATAGTGTGTAAAATAATCTTGAACCACTCACAGTGATTAAAATACCCTCCACAAATTCATATAGAAGGCATCCAAAGAGGTAATTGCTGTATATTCCCCTTGTAGTATCATGCTTTTTCATATTTTCATACATACACATGTTTTTTTGGCATTGTCTTTGATCAGTTTGAAATGAAAGAGCCAAGACGCTCTCTTTCCTGAAAAAAAAAAAAAGCACAAAACAAAACCTCTTTTGTCTTTTACTCATTGTCACGAAAAATAAATAAATGTTACAAATGATTCTTTCACTGGTTTTAAAAGTAAAGCCAGAAATTATGTGAAGTTGGGACTCTTGAATTATTCATGTGTTCTGATTGAATGGGATCATTATCTCTGGCCTTACAAGCTAATAAATACTGTCTAATGCTTGGATACTGTTTTGATATAATAGTGTCAGGAAAAAGAAAAAACAACTGACTTCTTTGCAAGCCTGGGCCTAAATTAGGGAGGGGCGTCCTGATGAGTTCATTGCAAAGAAGTATATGTGTGTGTGTGTGTGTGTGTGTGTGTGTGTGTGCGTGCATGCACGTGCGCACACGTGTTTTTGTGACTTAGTGAGTCTATCTGAAAATATGAAATATCTTAGACAATTCTGTGAGTCTCATCCCCCGAAAGGCATTTTAAGTTATAGACATGAGCTCAAGAGCTGAAGAATGGCTTGGTTGCCATAACTTTACTGCTATTTTTGTTTCCTTCTCTATTCTAATATACCGTATAGTATATACAAAGTATTTCAGAAAACACAGACTGAGGCTCAGTAAATGATTATGCTATCTAATCATTCGCCAGTGAACAGTCAAATAATCCTAAATTATAGACCAGTGAGTTTTTCCCCCCGGATTGATTTCAACGAGTGAATTTGCTTTGAGTTTAATATCACCATAAACCAGAAAGAGTGTAGAAAGCCTGAATTAAGGTTGTGCTCTTAAAAGCAATCACAGAAAGATGTACATTTGTAGCAGGTTTGAAAGCACAGAGATAAATATAGTTGGCAGTCACTTTCATAGAAAGTAAAATTAGAGGCGGACTATATTACAAAATACCTTTATAGGTTAATAGTTGTAGAAACGTAGCAGAATCTGTTAGACATCAAAGGAAAATATCGTTATTGAGTATGCTGATTTGTTTAACAAAATACACACTATCTTTTCTCCTTTTAGAACATCATTTTTTTCCAAGTGATGTGAGGTCTATTAAGTGTAGAAAAACATCCAACAAAGAGCCTGTTAGCAATTCAGTTGTTCGCAAAATTTACACAGGACCAAAAGTCTTTCGTCTGAGACAGCTGGCTGGGTCTGACACAGAGCACATAGACTTTCCAGACTGTCTCAACATCTAATATAAGATAATAAATTGTGCAATTTAATTTAGCTTTTTAACAGGAATTAAAGTGTGTAAACCATCTATTGGAATGGGTGTGAATATACTGTTTCAATAATGCTGTCCTGGAAGACCTGTCTGCCTATTTCTGTCTCACATAGGAAGAAATGGAGAACAAGTGAGATCTTTTTAAAACAAAATAAAAAAACAACAAAAAAAAAACAAAAACAAGACACACTTTATTAGCCAGGAGAGCTAACCCTCACCTGGGATTTTATTATATTTTTTTCTGGAAAACAGGCATGAAATTCTATTCTTAGATTGAAAACAACTTTGCATTTAGAGTGCAAAGCAGAATGTGTAAGGTGGTAAACTATAGGGTTCTGTTTGTGACTGTTTCTATTTCTACCTGTGTCTTTTAGAAATAGGAAGTGCCCCTCCAAAGGTAGGGGGAAGGGAATAAGGCATTTCACGCCTTTGCCTCCTGGAGGACACAAATGCCAATTTCTCTCCAGTGCTTTCCAACTGTCAGCGTGCTAGGTGCAGACCTGTCAGTCCCCCACGCTCAGCTCCGCAAGGCTGGCATGGTTGGCAGGACATTCACAATGTGCCTGTCCCCACACAGGGCCTTTGGCACTTGGCTTCCTGTTCCCTTGCACTGGGACAGTCTGCACACAAGACAGATACGCGGATCAAAGGGCGCGCCTCTGGATACATGCAGCAGGATCCAAGGAGCGCTACTAAGTGTTCTCAATAATTTGCTATTAGTGTTGCAGAAAAAGCGAGGAGTGTACTACTGAGTGATAAAAACTTGCTTCATTGGGCAAATATAAATATACACAGTATAACTCAAGATGTATTTTTGATGTTGGAGGTAAAGGGGTCATCCAGAGCTGTGGAAGGGCATGCAAGAAAGGAAGCAAAAGCATGGGGACTGGGGGTGGGGAGGGAAGCTTCCAGATCCCTTCATAGAGTTTTGCTCAACTGTGAAAGTGTGATGGATGAACATGAACAAATTAGGTGCAAAGAAAGATGGGAAAAGATGTCGCTCTGCCCTGACTTCTGTCATATGCTCATATCCTTGAGTGATTATTCTTTGGTTTTCTCTTATAAGATGGAAATTTGGTGGACTATTTCTAATTCGAGTTCTGTTTACGTCATGAGACTCTGGTCAGTCAAACTCTTAGAGGAGTTCACATTCAGTTAGGATTGCTTCACCCCCACATCTGTGAATGTGCGTGTTTGCTGATCAGCCCTCTGCTGGGTTCTCAGAAAACCTTTAAGGAAAGGAATGTGCATACATATTTACAATATGTATATTTATAACTCAATATTAAATTTGTAGGGGACTTTCCTGGTGGTCCCGTGATTAAAAATCCACATTGTAATGCAGGGGGTGTGGGTTCCATGCCTGGTCAGGGAAATAAGATCCCACATGCCATGGTGTCACTAAGCTCATGCACCGCAACTCCTGAGCCTGCGTGAGCCACAACTAGAGAGTCCGTGTACTGCAATGAAAGACTGGATGCAGCCAAATAAACGAGTATTAAAAAAGTTCAAATTTATAGAGGCAACTATAAACCACGAGGCTTGCTCAACTCTATGATGGTTGACCCTGGCCTACACCACTGAAGATTTGGAAGCTTACTCTCTTTTTCATATTTTACCTTCAGATCTTTGGATCTGTGATACACTCCATTTGCTGCCATTTTACAGAACTCATGTTTTCAAACTTATTACTTGATATTCCTTCAATAGAACATTCCACTTCCTCTCCCATCAGGACCCAAGTCAGCACATCATGATCCAGCATGCCTTCCTCAACCATTGGTACCATTTGGCAAGACATAAGGATCTCAGTCAAAAGAATGGAGGAATAGAGCACTTTCCATAGCACTGCCAGTTTTTTCTTTCTCTCCTTTGCCCCCTGCTGTTAACCAGCAGCCTAACTTTCTTTGTTGCTCATTGTCATTGAATCACTAAGTCATGTCCGATTCTTTTGTGACCCCATGGACTGTAGTCTGCCAGTCTCCTCTGCCCATGGGATTCTCCAGGCAACAATACTGGAGTAGGTTGCCATTTCCTTCTCCAGGGGATCTTCCCCCAGGGACTGAACCCACCTCTCCTGCACTGTAGGCAGACTCTTTACTGCTGAGCCACAGGGAAAACCTGTTGGTGATCATTAATTTGATCTTGAAGAGGAATTAATAAACATAATGTAATAGGAATAATACAGCCAATAAAAATAATGTTAAAGATGAATGTTAATGTGGCAATATGTTCATAAGCTAAATAAATACAGAGCAGAGTTAAACCTGACTTTTAGTCCATATGTATGTGCATCTGAATATAGGACAGTATAAAATACATAAATGAACATATTGAATATATATGTGTGTATATATATATATACACATTAATATATATGTATGTTTGAGCAATGAGATTACAATTTTTTAGTTTAACTTTTGTTTGCTTGTATTACTAATCTTCCAATAGTGAATAAGAATTGTTTTTATGATACTATTAAAATTAGTAATATTTTTCAAATGTAGAAATCTACCAAACTTTTTTATTATACTTGTATAGTATAAATCCATAACCATGTATTTCACACTTCTCCATGTGATGGAAAATTCATTTCTCAGCATTAGTTTGAAAGTACAAAAAAGCTACTTGTAGAGCTAGTAAAAGAACTGAACTTCATAAGTAAACTTGCATTTCAATCTCATCTGATCTCATCACCTACAAACCTGTAAAGTTGCATAACATATCAAATAAAATTTTCTTGTATATAATAGATGACTGAATTAGACATTGGGAATGTCTTTTCAAATTTGAATATCTATGATCCCTGAAAATCACATATAATTTGAATTATTTAAAGAGGTAGATCTTGATATTTGGGGAAAATAATACTCCCAAATAATACTCTTAATATTTGGAGAAAAAGTTACTCACAGGTAATAAGGCTACTAACATGTATTCATTAGAAACTATATGTTTATTATCATGAAAACCAAAATAAAAAATAACAATAGCAAATACCACTTGAGTACTTATTATGTTCCAGGCACTACACAATATTTATTATCTACATGATTTATTTTTTTTTTCTTGATGAGTATGGTTTAGTTTTTTTTTTTATTTAATTTATTATTTTTAATTGTTTTTGCCATACATTGTCATGATATCACCATGGGTTTACATATGCTTCCCCTCCAGAACCCCCCTCCCTCTTCCCTCCCCCCCACCAGGAAATCTCGCTGCACCAGCCCCGAGCATCAGTCCTGGGCTGGCGATTGATTAGACATATGAAAATTAACATGCTTCAATG
>ML664157.1:2350242-2579963 GCA_007570785.1 Antilocapra americana
AGAAAATAAGGTTATAGGGGACTTAAAAATTCTAAAAAAAAAAAAAAAGGTATAAAAAAGTTTTAAAAATTTAAAAGATGTTCCTAGTACAGTTATAACTAAGGCTTTCTCTGGTGCTGATGCGTACTGGGAGGGGTCAGTTTATTTTTCAGACAATTCCTTGGGTCCGGCTTGTACTTCTCATGGTCTATAGACTCCAAACCTGTTGCCTCTGCTAGCTTAAGCGTCTTCTGTTTGCTGGTCTTTTATGTGTCTATTCAGTGCTCTGGAGTTTGCCCTGCTCCTGCTGAGTGCGCTTCCCCCGCCCCTTCTGCTCGGCTCTCTGTCGTCCGCCCGGTGCAGTTGGGGAGTGCGGCTTCTCCCCTCCCCAGGCCCAACCGCTCGGCTTTCCCGACGTGCAGCTAAGCACGTCTTCTTAGGTGTGCAGAACTCCGATCCGTCCAGAATCCCCAGTAGTCTTGGTTAGCACCTAGCTCTGTGCGCAATTTGGCCAAGGAAGCCTCGCCGGGGCTGGGCTATGCCCACTGGTCTCGGGCAGGGGTTGGGTCTGTCCGCAGCCCGAAGGCGCCCAGCTCCGCCCAGCCGGCCGCCTCCCTGCCGACTCCACCTCACCCTTTGGTCTCCCTGAGGGTGGGTTATGCCCGCTGCACTCAGGTGGGGGCTGGGCCGGTCCGCAGCCCACAGGGGCCCAGATCTCCTCGGCCGGCCTCCTCCCTGCCGACTCTGCACGCCCTTTGTTCTGTGCCACCCGGCCGGCTGCCTCTCTGCCGACTCCGCACACCCTTTGTTCTGTGCCACCCGGCCAGCCGCCTCTCTGCCGACTCCACACCTCTCCTTGTTCTGCGTGGGCCTGGCAGGGGGGCTCTTCCTGGGGAAGGCTACTTCTCAGTCTATCTCCGGTTAGCCCCCTGGGTTGGGTCGCTCAGGCTGCTCCGTTCCCTGAGCGCGCGGCCCACCCCTCCCTGAGCAGTCCGCTTTGGCTAGTGGGGGGGTGGGGTGTCCTCCGCCGCCGCTTCCCTGTGCCTTCCAGCCAGAGACGTAGCTTGCAGGGCTTAATTATTAATCTGCTTTTACTCCCAGCTATCTTGCTCTCCAAGATTCACCGCAAATCCGCCCGAGAGAATGCTCCCTGGTATTCGGAAACCTTTCTCCTCTTTTTTTTTTTTCCTCTTTATTCCAGACTCCCCTTCCGGGACGGATCCCCGCCCCCAACTCTGTCTCTCCCTTTACTTTTTCCTCTCTCTTTTTTCTTTTGTCCTACCTCCTCTCGTCAGCAATGGGCCGTCCCTTCAGATGCCCGATGTCCTCTGCCAGCATTTAGATCCTGTTTTATGGAGTTTGCGCGGTCTTTAAAAGTTCTTTTGGTGTATTTATTGGGGAGAGAGTGGTTTCCCCGTCCTATTCCTCCGCCATCTTAGTTCCCCTCCATCTACATGATTTAAAGTCCTAATATTCATTGGAAGGACTGATGCTGAAGGTGAAACTCTGATACTTTTGACCACCTGATGCGAAGAACTGACCCATTGGAAAAGACCAGGATGCTGAGAAAGATTGAAGGTGGGGGGAGAAGGGAACGACGGAGGATGAGATGATTCGATGGCATCACCGACTCGACGGACATGAGTTTGGGTAAACTCCGGGAGTTGGTGATGGACAGGGAGGCCTGGCGTGCTGCAGTCCATGGGGTCACAAAGAGTTGGACATAGTTGAGTGACTGACCTGAACTGAGGGACCAAACAACAACATCCTCCTATGAGGTAGGTTAGTAAATGAGCATCCATTTTTTTTCTAGAAGAAAAAATGATAAACTATAGTCAGAGTGCAGATGGGCATTCATCTTTCCAGTAGGATAATTCTAGACAAAATACTCATTAAAGTCAGAAATTCTTAAGTTTTGCCTTTCTTCATATTTTCTTTCATACAGTGATTAGAAGCACAAGCTGGAATCAAGATTTCCATGCCATGGACATGAGTTTGGGTAGACTCGGGGAGCTGGTGATGGACAGGGAGGCCTGGCGTGCTGCAGTCCATGGGGTCGCATGGACTCAGCACGAGTTGAACATGACTGAGCAACTGAACTGATTAGAATATAATAAATGAAAGTTGTGTGAGAACCCTATAGCCCTAAAACTAAATGATTATTTAGGGCCATGTTTAGAAAATTCAGTAGAAAGGATATAAGTGTTAAGTCCAGGACTATGAGAGAGGAAGCTGGTAGCAATGGATTTTTACTTCAACTCCCTCAGATCTTGAAAGTGCCAACAGGCACCCTCAGCAACCATGCACTGCAATTCCTAGACTGGCCACTAGATGTCAGGCATAAAGCCTACGTGTGGCCATTAAGGTGCCCTTTTCCCCTATGGACTGTTTTCAAAAGGGAGTAACTCCCTGCCATTCTCCTCATTCTGCCTTATGACCAATGACACTACAAGACAGAATGCCATATGCAACTCATGCACTACCAAATATTTAAGTGTTTGAATCCTCTGATAGTGACAACAGGTCTGTGTACACCCCATGTATAGCCTAATATATAAGTGCTCAAAAAATAATTGCTCTTTGATTGTTGAAGACGTCTTCACAGATTTTAGGGACTCCTCTCTATTCTCAGTCTGCATAATTTGGATGGTCTCATTGGCAAATGTCGGTAACGATACAAAGATATGCTATGAACCTATTAGTAGAGACTCATGTTGACCAGGTTCATGGTGTATTTATATGCATAAGAGATCTAAAACAGCCATGGTTGTCTCTTCCTTAGTTCCCTCTCTTTAAGAAGAGGGAATAATAGCCACATTTTCCCTACCACTTGGCTATTGAGAATAGAAGGACATTTACCTGCCTTCAACTCTTTCAAAGAAAAGCATAATTCAGTATCTTAATGAACAAATTTATAAAATGGGAGGCTAGGGGGCTTCCCTGGGAGCTTGGGGGTAAAGAATCCATGCCAATGCAGGAGATGCAGGTTCAATCCATGGGTGAGGAAGATTCCCTGGAGAAGGGAATGGCAACTCACTTCCCAATACTCTTACCTGAGAGATCCCATGGGCAGAGGAGCCTGGCTGTCTGTAGTGCATGGGATCACAAACAGTTGGACACAACTTAGCAACAACAACAACAACATATTTCAGTTAGAATTCATGTCAAAATTAAAGCTCAGATCAGATGGTCTATCTTAAATCAAGACTCAGATGGAAAAAAAAATTAACCAGAGGGGGGCACACTCCCAGGGCAGAGGCAATAGCATGTCTTTAGACACGGTCTGTGAGCAGGAAAGTGTGTGATGGGAAATGTTTGGAGGTCTGGGGAGGCAGAATGTTACCATTTCAAAGGCTGCCACAAGTGTTTGATAACCAATTATGAGGCTTGAAGCTAGAAGACTAGACTTAAACCTCCAGGAGGACCTGCAGAAGAAAGTTTGTCAGAGAGAAACAGGACCAACAAGTAAGCAATGCTGAAGTCAACAAGAAAGGGATATGTACACGATGAATAAGACAACATTCCAGTGCCTAGAACTTGGTCATAGCAAGATATCGGCTACAAAATTAGAGCAAAAGGCCTGAGTGACTATTGAACCATCCAGTTATCATTCTAAACTGGACAGAGGATTTGGTCTTGCAAGGAATTAGATTGATGCTACAGCTGAGACAGCCTATAAATGAGAATATTCAAAAAGTGGAGTTGGGGAATCAGATAGTTTTAAAATTTACCAAATCCCTCTCACTTGCTAGTGGTATGATGGGGAACTCCACATGAGCAGAAAGTGTGACTTCTGAAATTTAGTAAAGGCAATTGGGTGGACAAAATGTGCATAAATACTTTATCCTTGTCTAAAATTATAATAGCCACTTTTAAACTAAATTTATTATATTTCTAGTTTCTGAGAAATATCACAATGATATGGTCAGAAAGAAGTCTACCAAGGGTTAGCCTCATGGACGTGTCAGTGTTATCATTGATCTGACACATTCAGGTTGCCCCACAAAGGGTACTGTGTACACTGAGCATAATGAAGAGGGAAGACAATCTTTCCTAACTGTACATGGATGTTCACAGTTTGAACACACAAAACTGGAGCCACATAATCTTTTTCCCATTATTTTCTATTGAGAGGCAAGCTAATACATTAAAATGAAATATAAATAGGTCTGGATGTTGAATTTGTCACTTACTAGATGTGTGATTACTGGGAATTTATCTTTCAGAGACCCAGTTTTCTCAACTGTAAAGTGGGAATGCTTGTATCTGATATGAAGGACATCTTTCCCTACACTTGTCTATTGAGAATAGAAGGGCAATTACCTTCCTTCAGCTCTTCCAATGAAAAATAAAGTTCAATATGTTAATGAACAAACTGCTAGAATGGGAGGCTAACTTTCAGTTAGAATTTACATCAAAATGAAAGCTTGCCAGTTGCTGAGCAATTATGCACATAAAGTAGATGAAAAACACCTCAAAATGACTAGTGTTGGCTCTACAAGATACTGAAAGCCATCCCAGGATATGAACCAAGCTAAACCCCAAACAATTATTTTATGTGATAATAACCACAGTGACATGGAACTGATTTCTCATGTACTTTTTGAGCCTTAATATAAGTAGGAAAAGCTGGGATTCTTCACCTTCCCAGTTATATTTTCAGTGTTATAAAAGTGATAGTGATGTGTTAGTTGCTCAGTCATGCCTGACTCTTCACAACCTCAAGGACTATAACCCACCAGGATCCTCTGTCCATGGGATTTTCCAAGAAAGAAATACTGGAGTGTGTAGCCATTTCCTTCTCCAGGGAATCTTCCCGACCCAGGAATCAAACCTGGGACTCTTGCATTGCAGAGGGATTCTTTGCCATCTGAGCCACCAAGGAAGCTCTAAAAGTCAATTAATTCATTTATTTTTTGTTTGATAATTTATTTAATATAATCTTTAAGAAACGTTTGGACATTACACAGTAGAACTTCAAATAATTCCATGATAATTAAACTATGAGAACCATGCCATTTTATACCATCCCACAACTACCCTCCACACAGGGCCTCCATGTGTGCACGTTGGCACACACATACACACACATGGGTACAGGTATGTCAGCTTTCCGTTCTCTCACTGCCACATCACATACCTCTCAACAACCCCAAATCACTGTCAATACTTGGCTAAGCAGCATTGCTAGCATCATCTGGGAAAAGCTTAGAGCTTCATGGTTGATGTAAAATAGCTAAATTTTAAAACTTATCAACCATGTGGAAAATGAAGTCTGAAAAGTCATTTTGCTAAAAGATTCCACAGGCAGGTGACTTTACAGTTCTTTTATTCATCTTGAGATGACTATTTCAATCCTGATAGCTATTATTTCTAAATGTCTCACTCTCTTCAGGTTGCCAGTCACTGCCCCTGATTCTTCCTGCTTCTATAGGGCCTAAACTTCTTTCATTACTAAAATCACTCAGAGTAATTCCTTGAACTTCCTTGTTCTTGACCTTAAAACATTGCTACAGCTGCATTCTCTATAATAATGGGTCTCCTTTCCCATTGAAAGAATAACTCTACCACCACACCCTCCTTGGATGATTCTACCTTAATTTCTCTGGTTTTGTCATCAGCTTTCCTTACCTGGTGTGGCCAAGGATGAAATTTGAACAAATAGATTTCTAAAATCTATTCTCTTCTCTACCCTTCCCCCGGAATACTCTTCTCCAATATTCCTCTCCTCAGTTTATAGCTCCTTCTCAGGGGAGAAGCCCAAAGTCCCCCAGGTGTCTCTAAGTTGTGTAGTACTTTCTGTATGTCAGATAGTTTTCAGAGTATTTTTAATGTACTTATTCATTTAATCTTTTCAACAACTCTATTTGAATAGGTACCATTAATATGGGCTTCCAGGTGGCACCAGTGCTAAAGAAACCACATGCCAATGCAGGAGACATAGATCTTGGGGTTGGATTACTAAGGTTCGATTCTTGGGTCAGGAAAATTCCCTGGAGAAAGGAATGACTACCCACTCTAGTATTCTCACCTGGAGAATCCCATGGACAGAGGAGTCTGGTGGACTACAGTCCATGGGGTTGCAAAGAGAGAGATTGAATTCCTATTGGTTCTACCCCTATAGATTTGTCTTTTCATTCCCATTCCTACTGACTTAGAGTAGGATTTCATTTTTAATACCCTTCTAACTGATTTCTATGCCTCTAGTTTATTTTCAGGTTCTCTTCCTTCCATTCCATTTCCAAAAGTTTGATTTTAATGATTTTTCTCTGCCTCGTAATAATATCCAAGAGTATCCCTTTTGCTTCTGTATTAAACATACCTCCTCAGCCTGACATTCATTGTTCTTAGCATTATTATGTCTTTTTTCAGCTTCTTTCCCAAACTGGAATATTCACTTCCCTTGAGTTCTCATTCATATCCTCTATTTTTTCCTTAGCATTGGCCCCATAATGACTGTTCAGAATATACTGTACTTCTAGAACAGGCAGATTATATTATACTTCTAAACCACAGAATGCATTGTGCTTCTCCTAAATCAAAGCCTGGCAACGGATAGAGATTTCAACAGAGATTTCAAATCTTGCTTCAGACAGAATTTCAGGCACCTATTGAAAAGACTAACTTTCCTTTCCTTTGCCTGAAGCACCTCCAACTCAATATACTGCCAACCAAGGCAGATTCCAAGTATAGACCCAGTAAGTGTATGCCCTCGGCTTGTTCCTATCCGCTCCCAGTTCCCAAGAGGGACAGTTCTAAAAGCTACTCTTATTTCCCCTGTCCTCTTATTAAACAGTTGCAACATCCAGTTTAACTCTCAATATTCCTATTATCTCTTCTTTATACTACCCAATGCGTACTCCTGTGATGTGAATTGCTTTGGACCACTAATGCATTACTGAAACTGGAAATATAGTTTCCCCTTATCTTGCATTAAGTATGCAGTAGGGAATTTTGGCTGGACGTTACTTTCTCTTAGGTTTTACTAGTTTCTTCTCCCTCATCTCTGTCTTTCTTTTTCTCTCAGAGCAACACCCATGTGTATAGTCCAGGCCAATTATATGCTAGGGATTAATGATGGAAACTTCACACAAACGCCAAGCATAAATGTCCTCTACCCACCTCAGCTAAGTAAACCTGACAGTATTCTGGTATATATGTGTGTACACACACACACACACACACACACACACAGTAGGCCCTTGTTAATTATCCATTTTAAATATAAGTCTGTGCATGTCAATCCCAAACTTCCAAACTATCCTTACCCCTCATCCCTCCCCTCTGCACCCCACCGTAACCATAAATTCATTCTCTAAATACATGAGTCAGTTTCTGTTTTACAATAAGTTCATTTGTATTTTTTTTCTATCCTGCATATAAGTGATATCACATGATATTTATTTTTCTCTGACTCACTTCACTTAGTATGATAATCTCCAGGTCTCTCCATGTTGCTGCAAAGTATTATTTCATTCTTTTTAATGGCTGAATAATACTCCATTGCATATACGTACCACAACTTTATCCATTCCTCTGTTGGACATTTAGGTTGCTTTCATGCCTTGGCTATTGTTAACAATGTTTCAATGAACTTTGGGGTACATGTGCCCTTTTGAATTATGTTTTTCTCCAGATATAGGCCCAGGAACACAATTGCTGGATCATATGGTACTCCAGTATTTCAAAGTCCATCTCACTCACCATCTGTCCAGGGAAATCCTCATTTCATAAATTCTCCTTTATTTTAACTTTATGTACCATGCTCTAAGCTATGTACTTTATATGCATTGCACATTTAATTTTTACAAAGAAAAGATCATCATTATTGAGCTTAGTTATTTAGATAGGGAAATTGAAGTCTAAGAAACTGTGGCATTATCAGGGTCATACTGAGCTGGGATCAAACTCAGATCCATCTGACTTTTAATTTCTATACAGTAATTTGCAGAATGTTTTATTTCATGTAGCTATTTGAGTGCTCAAATTATATCACTTCTTCCTTTATTTGGGGTCCATTAAGGCAGATATCCTGTCTTCCTCCATTTTATATACACCTGTAGTAGTTAGTAGAGTGTCTAACACAGAAGGACCTCAGAAATATTTACTGGATTGAGTAACTGATAAGAAATCATTTGAGACTTACACACAACA
Organism: Antilocapra americana; assembly: GCA_007570785.1. NCBI lineage: Eukaryota > Metazoa > Chordata > Mammalia > Artiodactyla > Antilocapridae > Antilocapra > Antilocapra americana. The sequence continues at coordinate 2,358,376 of ML664157.1, forward strand.
TGTTAGTCTTTACTGTGAATTTTCAGACTCTAGTCTCTGCAAGTACATAAACGAAACAATATACACCAGCCCCCTACCTATCTTTCAAAGCCATTGGATTTAGAAGTTGGTTGTTATTTGACATTTGAAATGAAATGTTCTAAGACAAAGCTAGAGCACCTGCATTTTTATGTCACTGATACCATTTGGGCAATTCAATCGGAACTCTTATTTTTTTTTTTTTTTTATTTCTCTAAACCTTTTGAGGCAACAGAGGATGGGGATAAAGTAGAGAATAAAGAGTCCAAATTCTCTTTGCCTAATTTAGAATTTGTGGAAATTCAGAGGGAGAGAAAAACTAGGTTTTAGGTTTCTCTTTTTTCCTCTCAGCGGAAGGGAAAAACATAAGGCAAAGACAAGGACAACTAGGTTAACTGAAAGAATTAATAACACAGCCACACTGAACAGGGATACTTATCTGGCTACTTAAGAGAACACTTTGAATTCAAATACTTGGGAGCATCTTTCCAAGTGCAATCGGCTAGTTAAAATTTAAGGAAAACCTTGGATTGTTGTGGCAAGAGTTTGCTTTCCCAATTACAATTTTCACTTGCTCATTAAAGCAGAGTTACTATGCAATTCTTGGATTCAATTCAGTTCAATTAAGTAAGTATGTATTGAATGTCTGTGTGCCAGACTGGAGCCCTGTGTTCAGTGCTTAGTTCAGTGACCTATATGTCTTGAACAAAAATAAAACTGCTACTACTGAAAATCCTGTAATTCATATGTTCACACTCATCTTGACTGGATTTCATGTCAATGAATCTAAATTGATGTTATGCTATTTTGGAGCTTTGAGGAAGTGAGGTTAAGGAGACAGAAACCAATGGACTGTTGACATTTCTGATGGGCAGAAGAGCGCCCCCTTTCTCATTTGCCTTCTGGGCCTCTGTGGCAATCTTAGCTTGTTAGCACGTGGTTTGATTTCACACAAAGACAAACTTGACCTCAGTGTAGCCATAAGCAAGACATGAGAATCAATAAAAAACAATCCAAGTGTTAATGTGGCATCCATTTATTTCATAACATGTTAGATTTTGAGTTTAGGCTTACCAAAATCCCAGTGATATACTACCCATTAAGAAGATTTAATAGGTAGAGCCGTCAGAGAAACCTCAAGAAAAAGTATCTTGAATATTTAGTTGCCTGTGTATTTATTTAAAAGAACACATTTTAGATAGGTCTTTGCTACATGTCTTCATATCAGCTGAGTCCATAAGATTAAAATACAAATAAATATGTAAGTGTTTAACCATTTTCCAGGAAAGTAAGTAATATCTGGTAATTTCTTCTTTCAAAGCTCAGAACAGTGAAAGTCTGCACAAATAGAATAACTCTGTAAAATCACTATTGTTATCATGTCTCTTCAGAACCATTGTGTGTAATTGCTATGGAAATGTAAAAATACCCCCTGCTTTTTTTTCCCTCCTCTCCACTAGCACACGACAACCCATTCAGTCTTCTGTAAGTTCGCTGTAAATGATGCCAGTCAAAGCATCCGATGAAGCCCTCAGACATTAGTGTATCAGACATTATCCATTACACTACTGGACCAAAATAACAAATAATATGCCTGGAGGTGCTGCTGTTTGTGACTGCTAGTTTCCCTGCATGGCATATGCCTAGAGAGTCTCAGATGAGAGATGACTGCACAAAACTGTGATTGTAAGATGACTTAGCAGAACCCGTGATGATGTCCTAATGGCCTCCCGCCGGGGGAAACAGGAGTAATTGTTTGTCAGGGGAGGGAACACATCTGTAAGAAAGCATCTTCTGCAAACCAAGCAGCCATGTGGAAAGTGAGAACCGTAGAGCTGGGAAGACAGTGGAGAAAACACACAGGTTGAGCCAAACACAGCAGTAGCTACAAGGGTAGGCATGGAGCCAGAGAGGAGCTGGGTGGGTAAGACTGAGGTTGTGTGCTTTGGAAAACAATGCAAACAATTATTTAAAAATGAAATGCCTGCCTGCTAAAGTTACCAGTTTCTTCTGGCAACCTTAAATCATAATGAAGATGAGCGACAGTGAAATTCTAGGGAAGAAATTAGAGTACCAAACAGGGAGAAGGCTTACATAATTGTACATTCTCTAAGTGTTTTCAAAGCTTGGGCATTTTTTCAGCAGGAGTCCTTTCAGTGTTCTGTTTTACATCCGATAGCTTCCTTTGTTCATTGCTTACCCTAGTGATCTAAAACGAACCACTGTTTTTAAAACCATACTTTTAAAATCAAGGCAAAGCTATTGAATATACATGCATTAGAAACATCAATGTAATAGCAATGTGCAACTGAAGGATACTCATAGCCCTATTTGTGTCTGAACTAAGCATCCTCCATGTATTTGATCAGAAAAAAAGCGAGGGCAAATAAGCTAATTAATGCTGCAAAATGCTAATTCTCTCCACCTTTTATCCTGGGTCTAAATTATGATTTTATCTAATTTCTGAGGAACTGAAATGCTCATGCCAGTGGAGTCTGTCATTATTAATATATAAATCAATGCATAAGAGCACATTGGCCTATGGGAAAGACTGTAAAAAAATTTAATGCCCTCCACAAACAGCTGTGCACCTGACCCAGTGGTTTTTTTGTTTGTTTGTTTGCTTGCTTTCCTGACAGACTACCAGACTGCATCTATTTGAGTCCTTTCAGCACATCTGAGGATGTCTCTAGCAATTCAGATTTTAAAATATGAAATTTTATAAGTTGCTATTATTAAATTTTAGGCAAATAAACTTTCCCTCCCTGCCTCACCTCTCAAGGCTACAAATCCAATTAGCTGTTTAGTATTAAATTAAATACAACTAGATGCAATTTTCAATTTAAAGTGTTAGAAAAGTGTTAAGGAAACTTTGTATCAATGTGAGCCCCATGAAGCTTGGGAAGTGCTATATATATGAAAGTCTGTGTGCAAAAATTCCCTCTTGTTTCTATTACTTGGCATTACAAGTAACAGAAGGGAGGCTTTCAACCATCAACATCCATTTCCAGTCAGAAGTATCAACTATCATGGTGGTGCTGATGTGCTATTGAATTCCACCAGGCAAAGAAAATGGAGAAAGGTGAAGTAAAGGAGGTAACAGACCCATGTTTGTGTCATTTAAAAACATATACTAAGAAGGACTTCCACTGTGGTTCAGTGGTTAAGAATCTGCTTTGCAATGCAGAGGACACAAGTTCAATCCCTGGTCAGGGAACTAAGATCCCACATGTCCAGGGTCAACTAAACTGGCATGCTGCAACTAGAGAAGTCTATGTGCTGTGGCAAAGACCTGGTACAACCAAATGAAAAAGAGAAAAAAAAAAGAAAGTGGACATACATATATCCATGGCTGATGCACTTTGATGTATGGCAGAAACCAATGCAATATTGTAAAGCAATTATCCTCCAATTAAAAACAGACAGATTTTTAAAAAGAAAAAAAAAAATAACATATACTAAGATTTCAGGAGACCAAAAAGGAACATATACTAAAATTTAAGGTGACCAACAAAAACTCAGCAAGGTAAAGAAAAAGAAAAAAGAACATATAGTAAGATTTCAGGTAAATAAGGGTTTTCTCAGGATATAGAGCCTTCAGTGTTGCATCAAGGAAAGTCCCAGGAAAGCTAGCATATGCTGCTTTGCATCTACATATGAACCTGTGTAATCTAGAATTAAAAAAATGCAAAGTGAGTTTTCATTGTCTTATAACTTCTCATACTTCAGAATCACTGCTTACAATAGTTTGCTTTTAACTAAAATGTCTTGTACCTTTGCTGATATCTACTCTTATACCCATACATTTTTCTTCACAGCATAATTAGTCTATTTCAGTCTATCAATTCCATTAGAACTAATTCAATATCCATGCCCCAAGTTTCAAAATAATCTCTGACATTTTTATATGTTAATCACCAAAAAGAATAATTCTTTTGTAAGCCTGAATGGCCATATTGCTTTAAATGAAGTAGCAGTTTGGACAACCAAAAGCAAGAGAGATATGCCCTTGCCATGGCAATTCATCACAAAGAGCTATTACCTTCAAAAACAGATATGTCCATGCTCACTGGCAGTGCAGATATTATACTATTGATAACTAGATTGTACTCACTTTATTAGGAACGCATGTGTACAGGCTCAGTCACTCAGTCATGTCTGACTCTTTGTGACCCCATGGACTGTAGCACATCAGGCTCCTCTGTCTATGGAATTTTCCAGGCAAGAGTATTAGAGTGGGTTACCATTCCCTCCTACAAGGGATCTTCCTGACCCAGAGATTCAAACCATATCTGCTGTGTCTCCTGCTTTACAGGCAGATCTTTACCACTGTGCAATTTGGTAAGCCATTCACTTTATTAGGAATATGAATCTCAATTAAGACAGATCATAATATATTTTTGAATTTGTTACAACATCACTAACAAAAGCAATACTCTCATTTCTGTTGCCGTCTACTGACTTTTTCTTTATTATGAGGTGTAGTAAGTAAAATAAAAAGTTTCTGCAAAAGTGAGATCTGTAAAAGTGTAGTTTTACAAAAGTGAGATTCTTCAAAAATGTGATCTTAGTCTACCAGTAGAATTGTTCTACCTTTGTGTTAAATAGTGGCATTACCACTGACTATATGTTTCACTTTGAAATGGGTAATTGGATTGAATAACTAACATACATGTTCAATGACTATAGGAGGCTAGGTGGAGGCACAAGTCAGCATCTGAGCCTGAAAGGTGAACCTGATCCATTTACAAGCGCACCCACACGGCCTCAGAGTGTCAGATGACTCCACCATCTGACTTGAGACATCGATGCAAGTAAGGACTCGTGTAAGGACTTGAAAAATCTATGAGAACAGAAATAACTTAAAATTTATTCTTGGTAGAAAAACATATACATACATACTTGAAAAATAGCTTTGAACACTGTGATGCGTCATAAATAGGAAAGGACACAACCCACTTTTTCACAAGTTCAAAGCATTCCGTGGCTCTCTTAGAACCAGCAACAGATGCTTCCTTACAAGCTGGTATTCATCTCTGCTTTTGGTTGTTCTTAATCTAGTTCAAGATCTTATCTTGGCATTAGACCAGTGGCACAGATGGATTACTAGTGACAGATCAGCTGGCTGCAGCTCATGATAGCTGAGGACAATTGATTCACTAAAATATGGTTTTCATCACAATGCCTCCACAGACCAACATCTTCAGTGACACCACACTACACGTGGAATAGGGTTCAGACTCAGCTCACAGTCAAGCTGATCCCCAACTGCTTCCATTATTCTGTTCCTTTAACTAATTTCCTTCATTTTCAAAGTCTATGACCACGTTTGAGAAATTCTGGACAATAAATTTCTCTCAAGAATTCCTGTAGAATCTCACTTCACTGAACAGACAAGAATGGCCCTAAATTGATGTTTAAGTACTCTGGATGTATATGTTTTTGTATTTTGGTCTATTTTCAGTCACTATAGATGTCAAAAGTTCATAGTAAAACCTGTAGGTCAAACGTTCCCGTTTTTATCCAACTACCCATATCATTCATTTACAACATAGATGTATTTGTGTTTTATCAGTTGCTCAGTCATGTCCAACTCTATGAGACTGCATGGACTGTAGCCCACCAGGCTCCTCTGTCCATGGAATTCTCTTGGCAAGAATACTGGAGTGGGTTGTCATTCCCTTCTCCTGGGGGGTTGAACCTGGGTCCTCTGCATTGCAGGCAGATTCTTTGCCATATGAGCCACCAGGGAAGCCCATGCCATTCATTTAAAACCTGGTTGTATCCAGTAGAGGCCACTTGCTTCAAATTTTTATTTATGTCAAATTTGCTGGAGGAATATGAATCAGCTCCTTTCAGGTTGTCTCCTGCAAGCATGCAGACAGATTCTCTAGAAAAAAACAACCACCTCCCTCCTACTTTAAAAAGTTTACCTATTCTTATAGTTCAGGACTTGATATACCCTTGAAGCCAAGAACTCTGAATTACTGTGAGAATTTCAATATCACTAAAGATTGATGTATGTATATCCTCCATTTATGATTTATCAGTTCAGTTCAGTTGCTCAGTCGTGTCCCACTCTTTGCGACTCCATGAACTGCAGCACGCCAGGCCTCCCTGTCGATCACCAACTCCTGGAGTTTACCCAAATTCATGTCCATCGAGTTGGTGATGCCACCCAGCCATCTCATCCTCTGTCGTCCCCTTCTCCTCCTTCCCCCAATCCTTCCTAGCATCAGGATCTTTTCCAATGAGTCAACTCTTCGCATGAGGAAGCCAAAGTATTGGAGTTTCAGCTTCAACATCAGCCCTTCCAATGAACACCCAGGACTGATCTCCTTTAGGATAGAGTAGTTGGATCTCCTTGAAGTCCAAGGGATGCTCAAGAGTCTTCTCCAACACCACAGTTCAAAAGCATCAGTTCTACAGTGCTCAGCTTTCTTCACAGTCCAAATCTCACATCCATACGTGACTACTGGAAAAAACGTAGCCTTGATTAGACAGATCTTTGTTGGCAAAAAATGTCTCTGCTTTTCAATGTGCTGTCTAGGTTGGTCATAACTTTCCTTCCCAGGAGTAAGTGTCTTTTAATTTCATGGATGCAATCACTATCTGCAGTGATTTAGGAGCCCAGAAAAATAAAGTCCAACACTATTTCCACTGTTTCCCCATCCATTTCCCATGAAGTGACGGGATCAGATGTCAATGATCTTAGTTTTCTGAATGTTGAGCTCCAAGCCAACGTTTTCCCTCTCCTCTTTCACTTTCATCAAGAGGCTTTTTAGTTCCTCTTCACTTTCTGCCATAAGGGTGGTGTCTTCTGCATATCTGAGGTTATTGATATTTCTGCCAGCAATCTTGATTCCAGCTTGTGCTTCTTCCAGCCCAGCGTTTCTAATGATATCTGCATACAAGTTAAATAAGCAGGGTGACAATATACAGCCTTGACATACTCCTTTTCCTACTTGGAACCAGTCTGATGTTTCATGTCCAGTTCTAAATGTTGCTTCCTGACCTGCATACAGGTTTCTCAAGAGGCAGGTCAGGTGGTCTGGTATTTCCATCTCTTTCAGAATTTTCCACAGTTTATTGTGATCCACACAGTCAAAGGCTTTGATATAGTCAATAAAGCAGAAATAGATATTTTTTTGGAATTCTCCTGCTTTATTTGATAATCCAGCGCATGTTGGCAATTTGATCTCTGGTTCCTCTGCCTTTTCTAAAACTAGCTTGAACATCTGGAAGTTAATGGTTCACACATTGCTGAAGCCTGGCTTGGAGAATTTTAGCATCACTTTACTAGTGTGTGAGATGAGTGCAAGTGTGTTGTAGTTCGAGCATCCTTTGGCATTGCCTTTCTTTGGGATAGGAATGAAAACTTACCTTTTCCAGTCCTGTGGCCACTGCTGAGTTTTCCAAATTTGCTGGCATATTGAGCGCAGCACTTTCACAGCATCATCTTTTAGGATTTGAAATAGCTCAGCTGGAATTCTATCACCTCCACTAGCTTTGTTGATAGTGATGCTTTCTAAGGCCCACTTACTTTACATTCCAGGATGTCTGCCTCTAGATGAGTGATCACACCATCATGATTATCTGGGTCATGAAGAACTTTTTTGTACAGTTCTGTATATTCTTGCCACCTCTTCTTAATATCTTCTGCTGCCCTTTGGTCCACACCATTTTTGTCCTTTATCTAGCCCATCTTTGCATGAAACGTTCCCTTGGTATCTCTAATTTCTTGAAGAGATCTCTAGTCATTCCCATTCTGTTGTTTTCCTCTATTTCTTTGCATTGATTGCCAAGGAAGGCTTTCTTATCTCTCCTTGCTATTCTTTGTAACTCTGGATTCAGGTGGGAATATCTTCCCTTTTCTCCTTTGCTTTTTGCTTCTCTTCTTTTCACAGCTATTTGTAAGGCCTCCTCAGACAGCCACTTTGCTTTTTTGCATTTCTTTTCCATGGGGATGGTCTTGATCCCTGTGTCCTGTACAATGTCACAAACCATAGTTCATCAGACACTCTGTCTATCAGATCTAGTCCCTTATATCTATTTCTCACTTCCACTGTATAATCATAAGGGATTTTATTTAGGTCATACCTGAATGGGCTAGGGGTTTTCCCTACTTTCTTCAATTTAAGTCTGAAGTTGGCAATAAGGCGTTGATGATCTGAACCATAGTCAGTTCCCAGTCTTGTTTTTGCTGACTGTATAGAGCTTCTCCAATTTGGCTGCAAATAATATAATCGATCTAATTTCGGTGTTGACCATCTGGTGATGTCCATGTGTAGAATCTTCTCTTGTGTTGTTGGAAGAGGGTGTTTGCTATGACCAGTGTGTTCTCTTGGCAAATCTCTATTAGTCTTTGCCCTGCTTCATTCTGTACTCCAAGGTCAAATTTGTCTGTTACTCCAGGTGTTTCTTGACTTCCTACTTTTGCATTCCAGTCCCCTATGATGAAAAGAACATCTTTTTGAGGTGTTAGTTATAAAAGGTCTTATAAGTCTTCCTAGAACCGTTCAACTTCAGCTTCTTCAGCATTACTGGTTGGGGCATAGGCTTAGATTACTGTGACATTGAATGGTTTGCCTTGGAAACGAACAGAGATCATTCTGTTGTTTTTGAGGTTGCACACAAGTACTGCATTTCAGACTCTCTTGTTGACCATGATGGCTACTCCATTTCTTCTAAGGGATTCCTGCCCACAGTAGTAGATGTAATGGTCATCTGAGTTAAATTCACCCATTCCAGTCCATTTTATTTTGGTGATTCTTAGATTGTCAACATTCCCTTTTGCCATCTTCTGTTTGACCACTTCCAACTTGCCTTGATTCATGGACCTAACATTCCAGGTTCCTATGCAATATTGCACTTACAGCTTTGGACCTTGCTTCTATCACCAGTCACATCCACAACTGGGTGTTGTTTTTGCTTTGGCTCCATCCCTTCATTCTTTCCGGAGTTATTTCTCCACTGCTCTCCAGTAGCATATTAGGCACCTACCAACCTGGGGAGTTCCTCTTTAAGTATCCTATTATTTTGTCTTTTCATACTTTTCATGGGCTTCTCAAGGCAAAAATACTGAAGTGGTTTGCCATTCCCTTCTCCATTGGACCACATTCTGTTGGACCTCTCCACCATGATCCATCCATCTTGGGTGGCCCCACATGGCATGCCTTAGTTTCATTGAGTTAGACAAGGCTGTGTTCGGTGTGATCAGATTGGCTAGTTTTCTGCGATTATGGTTTCAGTGTGTCTGCCCTCTGATGCCCTCTCACAACACCTACTGTCTTACTTGGGTTTCTCTTACCTTGGACTCTGGGTATATCTTCACGGCTACTCCAGCAAAGTTATAATATAATCTAATTAGAAATGAGAGATAGATTATTGTTTCAGGCAATAGGAAAAATGATTGAAAAATAATATTTTTTATCCTAACCAACTATTAACCTCATCAATAGCAAGAAAATAGGTACTAATGAATGACTTGAAATGTAAATAAAGGCCTCAAGGGACTTTCCTGATGGTCCAGTGATTAAGAATCCACCTGCTAATGCAGGTGTCATCAGTTTGATCCCTGGTCCAGGAACTAAGATCCCTCATACCACAGGGAGACTAAGCCCATACACCACAACTACTGAGCCTTCACACTCTAGAGCTCAAGCTCTGCAACAAGAGAAGCCACTTCAATGAGAAGCCTGTGCACCAAAACTAGAGAGTAACCAAGGTTTGCTGCAAATAGAGAAAATATGGGCTCAGAAACAAAGACCAAGCGCAGTCTAAATAAGTAAATAAATATATATATTTTAAAAAGACCTCATATGTGACTCCAAATCTCTCCCATCTATTTTTAAATTTTAATAGCTCAGTTGTTCTCTCCCCAAATTTAGCAGAACAACGATTGTTAGCCCCATCAAAATGAAGCTAGGAGGCATTCATCATTTACAATGATTATAAAGATTATAAATAGTAGAACTGGGGGAATAAAAGTAAGTTTACATTAACAAACATTACTCGAGTTATTTTTCATTTTATGGAGTGTCACATGCATGAGATGGTCTGAAGACAGTGACTCAGTGGATGAAGCATGTGCTTTCCATCCATGTTTCAATCAATTCAACAAATATTTATGGGCTCCTATCACATAACAGGCACTGTGACTGACTTGGAGAAATCTATCAGTGGACAGGACACAGTACTTGCCTTCAAATTTCCATCCTAAAGTAGGCTGGTGAAATATACAAGTAAAGAGGCCAACAGAATGGAATTTATTCACTGCTCTGAAACTGAAACTCAAGCCTCCAGGGCCACATGACCCTGTCTTAGGAAGCCAAAAAGCCTTCATTCTATTCAGCACATATTTATAAAACTTCTACGTAGACTTGGCACTTTGTTGTCAGAAGGTATAAAATGATGATAAATAATAATAATTATTATGTAGCTCCCAGTGAACAGCTAACAAATAATGCAAATTCTGGAGTAGATTTTTCTTCTCCTGAGGCTGTTGATATGTGAAGATGTGTTTTATCTTATGTACCTCTTCTCCATGTCCACATCCATCCTCATCTTACAAAGTTATAGATGTTTGGCACCCCTCATCAGGCAATTCACTAGTCTTAATGTCAGCCTTCACTTAGGAAACTCAATGCTTAGGATCAAAAATGAGAAAATGAGATAATCACAGTTCCTAGACAGCATTGCCTGCACTTGTTTATTTCAGAAGCCATCCATTTAATGTTTGTCACCAACAGTTTGCATGCTTTGTAAGCTGCTTTCACCATGCTTTTGATCATTTGTGGATCAATACCATGTTTGGGAGGACTAATCCAAAGCAAAAGCTTTCAAGCTCTGGATTTAAGAGGTTTAAAAGAAAGCAAAAACAGAAGTACAGACAGCCTGCCATTCAACTTCAAATGGAACATAGGGCCTCTCTATATATAGGAGTTTGCTCCCTTGCAGTTAGTCTGAGAGCCACATGTTCAGAAGCCAGAAATCTTGTTAAGCTCTTCCAGCAGTTGCAAAAGCATTTGTTGCACAGTTGCAGGATCAAGTCTTTACTCCCAACTTGCAAAGAAAATTGTCTGCTGTGGACCAAGTATAGATACTGTTCATAAGCGCTTGCCAATTTCTCAAGGAAGACCAGGACCTACGGGGACGTCAGAGATGCTCCAATCTCAGTCCACATGGCCAGAAGCCTTGTGACATATATATGCTTTCCTGCCTTTCAGTTCTTATCATTTGGCTGGGCCCTAGCCAGGAAGCTCCCCTCACTTCATGAATTCATGGGAAATTTGTGTCCTTATGTGTCACCATCTACATTCTGAGAATTGGCTCTACCCATTTCTTATTGTGGCTTCTGTGTAATTCCAGGTGAGGCATTCCACTAGTACCACTAAGGCTGCTTCCATGGAGTGACCCTCACGGCTCTTTGCATGTGGATATGCTCAAATTTCAATCTTAGGGGGAGAAGTGAAGCATTGTCGTCCAGTCACGAAGTCGTGCCTGACTCTCTGTGATCCCATGGACTGCAGCAGCCAGGCTTCCCTGTCCTTCACTATCTTCCACAGTTTGCTCAAACTCATGACCACTGAGTCAGTAATGCCATCTCATCCTCTGCTGCCCACTTCTCCTCCTGTCCTCAGTATTTCCCAGAATCAGGGTCTTTTCTGATGAGTTGGTTCTTTGAATCAGGTGGCCAAAGTATTGGAGCTTCAGCTTCAGCATCAGTCCTTCCAATGAATATTCAGGGATGATTTCCTTTAGGATGGACTGGTTTGATCTGTTTGCTGTCCAGGGGACTCTCAAGAGTCTTCTCCAGCACAACTTGAAAGCATCAGATCTTCAGTGCTCAGCCTTCTTTATGGTCCAACTCTCACATCCATACATGACTACTGAAAATACCATGGCTTTAACTATACAGGCCTTTGTTGGCAAAGTGACTTCTCTGCTTTTTAATATGTCCATGGGGTTCTCAAGGCAAAGATACTAAAGTTGTTTGCCACTCCCTTCTCCAGTGGTCCACTTCAGTATCCTTGCCTCAAGAACCCCATGAACAGTATGAAAAGTTAAGCAATACTATTTATTAATCATGACTAGTTAGAATGTGCAAAACTTCAAAGTTACTGTAGGACAGAGACAGACTTTGCAAGTGGTGGGGTGGGGGGGATGGTTACTTTTTAATTGAAAAGGGTTGGCTCCTGATATTCATTACAACTTGGATGAATCTCAGGGGCATTAGACCAACTGAAGGATGTCATTCTCAAAAAGTTACATACTGTAGAATTCCATTTCTTAGAAGATGGAATGGGGGAAAAGATGACTCTGAATTGATAGGAGAGAGTCTGGTGAGTTTTGGAACTACTATTTGCAGAGATCTATGCATATGTTAAAATTTCATAGGACTATACACCAAAGCAACAATAGTAACAAACTAAGGAACAGGTGAAAATTGATGAAATTTGAACAAGTTTTGCAGTTTAGTTAATTGTATTTTAGTAATACCAACTTCCTTATTTTAATAATTCTAGTATTATCTCAGATAATATCACTGGCATAGCTGGATGAAAGATAGACTAAAAGCCTCTCTAACATTTTTGCAATGTCTAGGAAAGTCTAAGGCTTCCCAGGTGGTAAAAATCTTGCCTGCCAATGCAGGAGATTTAAGAGATGCAAATTCTATCCCTGGGTTTGGAAGATTCCCTGGAGAAGGGAATGGCTATCCACTCCAGTATTCTTGCCTGGAGAATCCCATGGGCAGAGGAGACTGGTCGGCTACAGTCCATACGGTAGCAAAGAGTTGGACACAGCTGAAGCAACGTAGCATGTACATATGAATGAAAGACTAAACATATTTCAGAAAAGAAAATTTCTTAGAAAGTAGGAAATAGTAAGTATATTAACAAGATCCTCATTTTCAGTGATCAGATATTTGTGTCTTACTTTTTATTTATTTAAAAATTATCTTTGTTACTTAATAAAAAGAAATGACTGCTGAGGATATAGTTAACCTGGGGAATTGCAATGTGGTATCTTTGCCTATATTTTGATTTGGTCTTTGAGACAGAGCCTGTACTACTATATCTTAGTAAGATGCTCAATTAGCATTTCTGCCTGTGGTTTGAACTTTTCCATTACCTAGCTGAATTCCTCTGCCTGAGTGTCAGACTTAAAAGATCCAGTGATCTACTAAATACCCTTAAAGCCAACCAATTGAAAACTTCCCCAGTTACTATCCATCATCTCCATACCATCTCTTGCCCCTGCTTCCCACCTCCACAAAGGTATTTTTTACTGCTTTTTCCTACCTCAGTTGGTGGTAAGGCCCAGACATAAGACAAAATCCTGTGAATCATCCTCAACAACTCTTTTATTTGCAATAGCCAATTTAAGCTAAGTCTCTCTGATTAGATCTTTTGGATACATGCTGAATTCTCCCTTTTCACTCCTGTTGCCACTGCCAAGGCATTTCCTCAACTCTCCTGTTTTAATAGACTGGATAATTATATAACATGCGAGTGTTTCACAGTGATCTTAGATCATGCAGAATTGATTCCACTTTTTAGAACGCTATGGTTACTGAAAGGTATGAGTGGGGGGTCCAGCTGTTCGTGGCTCAAAAACCAATAAGCCAGCCAGGTTGGTAGAAAGGAAAATTTGCTTTATTTCAGATGCCAGCAACTGGGGAGGGAGGAGGGTGGCAGACATCTGTCCAAAGGCTGACAAGCAGGGAGTGAGAGCATTTGTAGTCAGAGTCAGGGTGGGGGGAACATGCAGAAACAGCACAGTCATCTCTAACAGTCATCTTCAAGTTGGTCATCAGTGGTCTGCCTAACATCATCTTGGTTGCGTTAGGTACAGTTAATCTTTAGTTATGGGGTGCACTTGTTCTTTGCGGTTAATTCTCAGAATTGTGGCAGCTCATGTCCTGGGTACAGTTTGGTCTTCATGTAGTTAACTTCTCCACCTTGAGTTTTCTTATCTATAAGACAGCTCACAGGATATGGCTCAGAATACTATCTAAAGCCCTTGAGAAAGAACTAAAGGTCCTTGACTATGCTTCATGACTATATTATTATTGTTTAGTCTCCTCTGATTGTTTTCCTTTGTTTCAGCATTTGTCACTTCTTTGATTAAACTTATCCTTTGACTAAAGTTTTCCACAGACAAAAGGCAGACAGAGGACATGGTTAAGGGCAAAGGACCATACAGTCTTGCTTCTTGCTAAACAAGGAGCCAGTCTTGTATATAAGATTTGTTTTGCTGTTTAGTTGCTAAGTCATGTCCAACTCTTTCATGACCTCATGGACTGTAGCCCACCAGGCAGCTATGTGCATAGGATTTCCCAGGCAAGAATGCTGGAGTGGGTTAGCATTTCCTTCTCCAGGGGATCTTCCTGACCCAGGGATTGAACTTATATCTTCTGCATTGGCAGGCGAATTCTTTACTTCTGAGCCACCAGGGAAGACCCTGTATATATGATCAGTTCAGTTCGGTTGCTCAGTAGTGTCCCATTCTTTGAGACCCCATGGACTGCACCACACCAGACTTCCCTATCCATCACCAGCTCCCGGATGGACTCATGTCCATTGAGTTGGTGATACCATCCAACCATCTCATCCTCTATTGCCCCTATCTGGCCTTCAGTCTTTCCTAGGATCAGGGTCTTTTAAAATGAGTCAGTTCATTACATCAGGTGACCAAAGTATAGGAGTTTCAGCTTCAGCATCAGTGGTTCTAATGAACATTCAGGACTGATTTCCTTTAGGATGAACTGGTTGGATCTCCATACTGTCTGAGGGACTCTCAAGAATCTTCTCCAAGTCCAAAGTTCAAAAGCATCAATTCTTCAGTACTCAGTTTTCTTTATAGTCTAACTCTCACATCCATATATGACTACTAGGAAAACCATAGCTTTGACTAGACAGACCTTTGTCAGCAAAGTAATGTCTTTGCTTTTTAATATGCTGTATAGGTTAGTCAAAATTTTTCTTCTAAGGAGCAAACATCTTTTAATTTCATGGATGCAGTCACCATTTGCAATGATTTTGGAGCCCAAAAATAAAGTCTGACACTGTTTCCACTGTTTCCCATCTATTTGCAGTGAAGTGGTGGGATCAGATGCCATGATCTTAGTTTTCTGAATGCTGAGCTTTAAGCCAACTTTTTCACTCTCCTCTTTTACTTTCATCAAGAGGCTCATTAGTTCTTCACTTTCTACCATAAGGGTGGTGTCATCTGCATATCTGAGGTTATTGATGTTTCTCACAGCAATCTTGATTCCAGCTTGTGCTTCATCCAGTACAGCATTTCTCATGATGTACTCTGCATATAAGAGTTGAAAATATGCAGTAAAATAAGCAGGTTGACAATATGCAGCCTTGACGTTCTCCTTTTCCCTATTTGGAAGAAGTCTATTGCTCCATGGCCAGTTCTAACTATTGCTTCCTGACCTGCATACAGATTTCTCAAGAGGCAGGTCAGGTGGTCTGGTATTCCCATCTCTTGAAGAATTTTCCACAGTTTATTGTGACCCACATAGTCAAAGGCTTTGGTGTAGTCAATAAAGCAGAAGTAGATGTTTTTTCTGGAACTCCCTTGCTTTTTCAATGATCCAACTGATGTTGGCAATTTGATCTCTGGTTCCTCTGCCTTTTCTAAAACCAGCATGAACATCTGGAAGTTCTCAGTTCACATTCTGTTGAAGTCTGGTTTGGAGAATTTTGAGCATTACTTTGCTAGTGTGTGAGATGAGTGCTATTGTGCAGTAGTTTGAACATTCTTTGGCATTGCCTTTCTTTGGGATTGGAACAAAAACTGACCTTTTCCAGCCCTGTGGCCATTGTTGAGTCTTCCAGATTTGCTGGCATATTGAGTGTAGCACTTTTACAGCATCATCTTTTAGGATTTGAAATAGCTCAGCTGAAATTCCATCACCTCTACTAGCTTTGTCCGTGGTGATGCTTCCTAAGGCCCTCTTGACTTTGCATTCCAGGATGTCTGGTTGTAGGTGAGTGATCACACCATCGTGATTATCTGGGTCATGAAGATCTTTTTTGTATAGTTCGTCTGTGTATTCTTGCCATCTCTTCATAATATCTTCTGCTGCTCTTAGGTCCATACCATTTCTGTCCTTTATTGAGCCCATCTTTCCATGAAATATTCCCTTGATATCTCTAATTTTCTTGAAGAGATCTCTAGTCTTTCCCATTCTATTGTTTTCCTCTATTTTTTTGCACTGATCATTGAGGAAGGCTTTCTTATCTCTCCTTGCTATTCTTTGGAACTCTGCATTCAAATGGGTATATCTTTCCTTTTCTCCTTTGCCTTTTGTTTCTCTTCTTTTCTCAGCTATTTGTTAAGGCCTCCTCAGACAATCATTTTGCCTTTTTTGCATTTCTTTCTCTTGGGGATGATCTTGATCAATGTCTCCTGTACAATATCATAAACCTCCATCCATAATTCTTCAGGCACTCTGTCTATCAGATATAATCCCTTGAATCTATTTGTCACATTCACTGTATAATCGTAAGGGATTTGATTTAGATCATACCTGAATGGCTAGTGGTTTTCTGTACTTACTTCAATTTAAGTCTGAATTTGGCAATAAGGAGTTCATGATCTGAGCCACAGTCAGCTCCTGGTCTTGTTTTTGCTGACTCAATGAAACTATGTGCCATGTTGTATAGGGCCACCCAAGACGAACAGGTCATGGTAGAGATTTCTGACAAGATGTGGTCCACTGAAGAAGGGAATGGCAAACCATTTCAGTATTCTTGCCTTGAGAACCCCATGAACAGTATGAAAAGGCAGAAAGATAGGACACTGAAATGTAAGTCCCCAGATCAGTAGGTACCCAGTATGCTACTGAAGATCAGTGGAGAAATAACTCTAGAAAGAATGAAAAGACAGAGTCAAAGCAAAAAAACAAAAACAAAAACAAAAAAAAACACCCAGTTGTGGATATGACTGGGGATGGATGTAAAGTCTGATGCTGTAAAGAACAATACTGCATAGGAACCTGGAATGTTAGGTCCATGAATCAAGGCAAATTGGAAGGGGTCAAACAGGAGATGGCAAGAGTGAACATCAACATTTTAGGAATCAGTGAACTAAGATGGACTGGAATGGGTGAATTTAACTCTGATGACCATTATATCTACTACTCTGGGCAAGAATCCCTTGGAAGAAATGGAGTAGCCATCATAGTCAACAGAAGAGTCCAAAATGCTATACCTGGATGCAATCTCAAAGACAACAGAAGGATTTCTTTTATTTCCAAGGCAAGCCATTCAATATCACAGTAATCCAAATCTATGCCCGGACCAGTAATTCTGAAGAAGTTGAATTTGAACAGTTCTATGAAGACCTACACTACCTTCTAGAACTAACACACACAAAATATATCCTTTTCATTATAGGGGACTGGAATGCAAAAATAGTAAGTCAAGAAATACCTGGAATAACAGGCAATATTGGCCTTGGAGTATATAGGTGCTACAGCTAAGTCGCTTCAGTCGTGTCCGACTCTGTGTGACCTCACAGACGGCAGCCCACCAGGCTCCCCCATCCCTGGGATTCTCCAGGCAAGAACACTGGAGTGGGTTGCCATTTCCTTCTCCAATACATGAAAGGAAAAGTGAAAGTGAAGTTGAAGTTGCTCAGTCGTGTCCGACTCTTAATGACCCCATGGACTCCAGGCTACCAAGCTCCTCTGTCCATGGGATTTTTCCAGGCGAGAGTAATGGAGTGGGGTGCCATTGCCTTCAACATGGAGTCTATATGATAGACTCTCAAAAAAAAAAATCTGCCCCTCATCCACCTTGTAGCTTACTAATTCATCACTTCCCTTTCGAAATGTCAGCTTCAGGAACACTCAACTGCTTACAGTACCCTAATGGACACTTGTATCTCATTCTTACAAACTATTTACTTGGCCCAAATTTTCTTCTTTTCCTGTTTTTTCTGCAGAACTCATATTCATTTCCCAAACTCTTACACAGTCACAGATTTCTCTGGAATCCCACCATAAAAGTCAAATACCCCTTCATTACTTTATATGTATTCCTACTACTAGACATATATATTTTTACATATCTACCTCTTCTTCTCTTTGTGTATGCTGAATCTAACCATGACTTGTTCAACTTTGTATTCCAAGTGCCTAGTATAGCATATAGGAAGTCTCAGTAGATGGATTGTTAAATAAATAAGTGTATGATTAATGAATAAATCAATGTTTATTTATGTCTTTAAAACTATGTATTTAACAATGATATAAATAAATGCTATATACTAAATTGTTTAATATCTAATGTACTCCACTCTGGAGGGCTTGTTTATCTACTGCTTTTAGAACTAAATACATAAATAATAAGATAAGCTAGATTACTTTATCATTGTTAAACTAGAGCTGTTCAACTCTATAGTTCTTCTCTAGAGGAAAGAAATATTTTCTATGTCTTATGTAGTGGAAGGACTTTATCCAGAAAAAGAACTTAGTTACCCAACTTGGAGGTTCATTGGGTTGTGTCTGTTTGGAGGTCACATTTGCCTTCACCTCATCCCTGTTCCCTGGATATGAAACACAGTGTGCTGATAACGAATCAATAATATGTTGATGCTGTGCACAGGGATTAATCAAGAGCCCTCATTCTCTTTCAGGACAATTTCAAGCTGCCAGTAATCAGCAGAGGCAAGCAAGCTGGAGAGCAAGCCTCGCACATACTTGACAGTGACAATCAAGCTGTACACACTAACCTCTGTGGTGAAATTCACCCCCAAGGCTAGAAATGCACAGAATCTAAGGTTTTGGGTCAACTAGTACTTAACCTGAATTGCTTCTTTTATAATGGGGACACTAACTTACCTTTTCCTTTATACTTGAGAGGAATATCTAATTAAAATAAAAATTCCTCCTTCCATTTGGATATAAATGCTTCATTCTTGAAACTGACCATTTTTATCACTTCTTGCCTCCTCATTATATAAAGAGTAAATATCAACTTCATAGAGCAAAGTAAACCATTACTGCTCTGATTAAAATGACCCTAACAATCTGGTGTTGATTGCCTCCTTCAGGGAGAATTCATTGATAAATAATAATATAAGGACACAAAAGATGCTGTTTTAGCTGCTGTTGTGAAAAACAATGCTTTGAAGTAAGACCATATAAAAACTGGTGAAAAAGTTTGCTTCTGTTTTTATTTTCCCATTGAAAATTATATGAAGATAAAACAGCCGTTCTGTTACAACTGTCTAATTTTACATGTGAAGAAATGCAAAACTAGACATGTTCAAGGGAATGTCCCACTGCGCCCTAGTTATTTGTTTCTAGGATGTTAATTCAGTTCAACCACCTGTGTTCACAGAACCTAACTGCACTCCCTGACTTGACTGATTGCCACCTTATTCCCTTATTCCGTACCTGGACAGGAAGTGCTCTCACTCAATACTAAATGTTCTCTTGGCCTGAACCATGGATTATACAAATCTCAGATATCAGTCAAAGAAGACTTCTGGGCTTGCTCTCTCAGATTCTGTGTTCTAGCAGCCAGCTTCCCTGCTGAATATTTACCAGATGTGTAGGACATCCTATGTGTTATCTTTTAGGTCAATTTTCTACCAATTTTTGCCCTACTCTGTGCCCCAGTAGGTTGACAAATACGGGTGACATCAATGTGCAACTTTATCTTCTGCTTTCTGGTTGGATTTAACCAATTTGGAGCACCCACAGGAGATGGAGATAGGAGGACAGCTAAGTCAAGCTATTAACCTGACTATTACCCACATTCCTTCCCTACAGGATCAATGAACTCCCTCACCCTAACGCCCCAGCATCTGTCAATCAGGTGCCCTCTCGTGGGTAACAGACCCCCACTGTCACAGGCTACACCATAACTTGTGCTTTCTTCACATCATGTGTGTGTGTGTGTGTCACTCAGTCATGTCTGACTCTTTGCGACCCCATTGACTATAGCCTGCCAGGTGCCTCCGTCTGTGGAATTCTTCAGACATGAATTCTGGAGTGGGTAGTCATTCCCTTCTCCAGGGGATCTTCCCTACCCAGGGATTGAAACTTGGGATCCTGCACTGTAGACAAATTCTTTACCATCTGAGCCACCAAGGCTCATATCTTTATAAGCAGTTTCTTTCTAATTCTCCTCTATCTACTCACTTTCTTTCTTGTTTGAACTCGGAAGAATATAAAAGGAAGAAAAAGAAGAAGTAGAATATAAAGAGCAGGAAAAATAAAATAATATTTGGCCTGCTTGTCACTATCTCATCTCTATCTTATTCTCCAAAAGCTTGTTTCCTGGAAATATGAACTCAAGGAATAAAAACTTTATTATCTGTACACTGTGTTGTTCTCCTTATTAAAATGTTTTAAAAAAAAAACACCACTTAAGAAATATATGATCCCATATGTATCATGCCATGGCTTACATTTGCAGAGTGCATAAAAGTAAATCAACTTTAGTTGATTTGTAACAATTCTTTTCTCCTAAAATATTGACATGTGGAAATACTTTTAAGAGAAACTCTTGATATGTTACTGTCTAATTGAAAATATTCTTATGAAGATCCTGACAATATTACTAAAAGTGTGCAATAAAGCTCTAATTGAAACAGGAGGGAAGGGGATGGGATACAATGTTTAAAAGGATGACAAGACCAGAGATGAGACAAAAACTGGTTAAACCAATTAGGTCCAACCAAGATGGTGGACAAGTTGAATTCTAGTAGATCTTGAGCCTTATTATATGCTTATTGTATTACATTAACTTCTAAATGACATACTCTTCAGCACCGTGACAGTACTGAGGCCAGCCATTAAAGGTCAAAAAGTGGGCAGCGGCCCAATTCCTGGAAATCCCTGCCCTTTTCCCAAAATGATTGGAATAATCCTCTCACTCATTGGGCTTCCCTGGTGAAGAATTTGCCTGCAATGCAGGAGACCAGGTTTGATCCCTGGGTCAAGAAGGTGCCCCAGAGAAGGAAATGGCTACCCACTCTAGTATATTTGCTTGGGAAATCCCATGGACAGAGGAGACTGGTGAGCTACAGTCCATGGTCACCAAGAGTCAGACACAACTGAGTGACTAACACTACCACACATTAACCTATGAAATTACCCATCACATAAAAGCTAACTATGCCATATTTCTAGGCTCTCTCTCTCTCTCTCTCACCTTCTGAGATAGTTCACACTCTGTCTGCAGAGTGTGTTTCTCTCTAAATAAATCTACTTCTTACCTATCACTTTGTCTCTCAATTTGTTCTTTCTGAAGTGAGACTTCAAGAACCTCAAATTCACTGGGAACATATTCAGTTAAAAAACTGGTTAGTAGCATAAAGTTGGATCAGTCTGCTGTGAAAGGGCATTTTCTCCTCTCCAACTTTGAAAAGTGTGTTTCAAAAACCTTCACGTAAGAATGAGCTCTTGACTGGGATAAAGTGTAATTTTCAAAATATTCAAAATGTGATTCTTATGTAAACATAAAATAAACATGTATCAGAGATTTTATTAATTCATTAATAAAGGCACCAGTAAGATGGAAAGACTAGCTCAAAGGAGATTTTGAGAAACAGAGATTTATATAAGAAAAAGATTCCCTTTTTGATTTAATTCTAGTCAGTCTACTCAAAGACCTCTAGGTCTTGACCTTGGGCTTTAGTTTCTGTCTTTGTCAGGCCTGCATCACCTAGTGGTAGTAAGAATTTTACTAAGTCTATTTAAAAAGAACTGCCACCCTCAGTATCTGATCATCATCAATATCTGAGCGAATTCCTCGAATATAACACCCCCTCCACCTTGCAGTATCTGATCACTCTGGCCTGCCTTCAAGCAAGAACCCTGCTACATCAGGTTAACATGAATCTTCCCTAACCTGGGGATCTCTTTATAGTAATTTTCTGTTCACCAACTCCCCGACTCCTCCTTGACTATAAATTCCCACTTACCCTTGTATTCAGAATTGAGCCCAATGGCTCTCTCACTTATTGCAAAACCTCATTGCAGCAGGTTTTGCAGGCAAAATCTTCCTTACCATACTTTAAGTGTCAGAATAATTTTTTAACGTTAATCAATCAGCTAATAAAATGCTGAAATGAATTGGCTAACAGATACAAAACTATGTAATGTCCTACAGAGAAATAAAATAAAATGTTTGGCATCATCTTTTCTCCCATCCAGAAATATACATTTTAACATGTAAATGGAAAATAGTGAAAAATCTTTGGGTAGCAAATAGTTAAGTCAACACAGGTGCATTCTCCAATAAAATCAAATTTGGGTGAGTATATTAAACAATGGCAAACTGTTTAATAATACAAGGTCATTTAGTCATCCTCTGCTTTATTTTATGCATTTTGGATAAGTCTTAACAAAAGATATTAACACTTTATAGAATATGAGATTGGTATGGATGAGGTTATTAATAAGCCTATGCCAACTCCCCAATTATCATTTGCTTGTATCAAAATGAAGACAAAATCCTATAGAAGCATATCAGTAAAATATCCATCTATAATGTGTTAAAAAAATAAATAAAAATTTTTCTGTGGCTTAGGATTCCTTAAGCTTTTATGTTTCTGTATCTACCCTTGATCAATTTAGACAGTATATATGAAGTTCATGAGAGTCTTCCTTTTCTATCTAACTTTAATAAATTTCTTTTTGATATATTCCTATGGATAACTAAATTATCAAAGTATAGCACTTTTCTTCAATCTAACTGACTGCAACTATTCTCACATGTGGCAAATTAAATTTTTTTTAAAGAATTGATTTCACGAGGCATAGACTTTAAAACTACCACTGGCCTGTAGATAGAGTTTTAAGGATTTTTTTCTTACTCAGACTATTCTTAAAAGTTTCCAAATATTTTCTCCTTTGAAATCATTTTAAACACATTTGAACATAATATGGCAGTTTATAAACACAAGACTCTCTCTCAAAAATAAAGTAATAAAACTAAAGAAAATGTGAATAACCAAAGATACAAAGGTGAAAAATAAGAGAAAATATTCCATAGAAAGCAGAAAGTAATAGCTGAAATAGATACTTACCATATGTCAAGAATGAAAAGTGGTCCATTCCATACTATAATAGTTTGCCTTCACGTGAATTATTCATTCTATGGCTCCATAACGGAAAAAGTAGCAAACCCAAACTCATACAGCTATAAAACTATACATCAGGATGGGAACCTCTGTGCATTGCCTTTCTCTGTACCAGGCCGCCTTCCTAACAAATGATATACTTTACCTTTTATAACTATGGGTTACAGTGGCACTAAAACAAAGCAACCAGTCAATTTATGAATGGGCTTCCCCAGTGCCTCAGATGGTAAAGAATCTGCTTGCAATGCAGGAGATGTGGGTTCCATCCCTGGATCAGGAAGAGAATGGCTATTCACAACCATATTCTTGCCTGGAGAATTCCATAGACAGAGGAGCCTGGTGGACTATAATCCATAGGATAGCAAATAGTCAGACACGACTGAGAGTCTAACACTTTCACTCAAAACAAAGCAACCAATCAATTTATTAATATCCATTGATTTTTGAGTGTAGCACTTTCTTTGCCTTATCGATTCTAGAAATAATTTCTTCACAAAAATAAGAATAAGATAGACTTCATCACCATTTTTAAAAAGCTTGGTAGCTCAATCTTCCACATCCTGTTGAGTTTTTACAAATTATTTCATTAAAAATGTGATTGGAGCCAAATAACAACTTAAAACACTGCCTTGCAGAAAAGGAAGCTCTTTGTTTCTTACAAAATTTTGATGTCAGATCTAAAATATTTTGCTTTCCTGCAAAAGCATGCTTTTTCTCAGTTTTCACCTGCTGTGAGAATTATTCCTACATTATAATTAGTTCAGATAAATGAATGGCAAGATTGCTCTTCAGATTTTACTTTTAAAAGCTCATTTACATGATGGTCTATGATGACATGGTTATTAACAGTTTTTGGGCAATTAATTAGGGTAGTTGGTAGAGTTGTTAGCACAAAACGAAATTAAGAGGTTATTTTAGTAAATCCTTCTGCTCAAGAGACATGATAGTAGCCATCAATCCACACTAACTGAATAAATAGTGCTGTTACTCTTCTCACTATACTTTATTTGGTATTTGGTGGGCTTCCCTGGTGGCTCAGAGGTAAAGAACCTGCCTGTCAATGCAGGAGATGTGAGTTTAATTCCTGGGTCAAGAAGATACCCTGGAGAAGGAAATGGCAACCCACTCCAGTATTCTTGTGCCTGACAGACTGCCATCCATGGAGTCACCAAGAATCGGACACAACCACAACTTAGTGACTAAACAACGGCAACAATAAATGTTATTCGTTTTTTCTTTTTTTTTTTTTTTTTTTAACTTCAAAGCATGAAGTTTTGGTATCCTTCAAACCACTACTGCATCCCTCTTCCTAGTCCTCTCCAAGCTATGGAGCACTGAATAAGCACTGGTCACTTTCCATTTCTCAAGAAGCTCTTTTTATCTCTTTACAGTCTTCATCCTACAGAAGCATGTCATAGTAAAATGTCCAGTGATAGCATATGAGAATAAAGAAATGTCTTTCTGTGGCTTAAGGTTTCTCTACTTCCTTATTCAATCTCCTCCCCTTTTCCAGATATTCATCTAGGATGCTCCAACATCAGTTCTTATTTCCTTCTGGGGCCCCTGCCTGAAAGCAACTCTTTTGCCCCTTTCCTGTTTGCCCATTTCTGTTCCCCTCTAACCTTAAAACAAGCTAATTATAGGAGTGAGATCTCTAGGCAATTTAACCTAACTCCTGAATTATGTTCTCCTGAATGCATACCATGCCTTGCCTAACCTGTTGATTTTTTTCCTAGATAAAAAGAATGAAAAATGAAGTAATTAGAAAATGGCTAGCTCTCTACCTCCTATAGCCCCCTTGGCAATTCTACAGAAAGACCACACAGGCAAGGTAACATCTGGAGAGAGAATCCACCAGTTTGCATGCCATGGAGAATGACACAGAACCCAATCTCCTGTCTCAGTGATTCCCTGAGATTCTTCCCCCATTTTTTCCTTTTAAAAACCATAATGGCTGAGCAGAATCTTCAGAACTGGTCTCTAGATGAGTCTACCTTGTCCCTACATTGCTGCTTTTCTGATTAAAGTAACTTTCCTTTTTCCTGACATTTGCCTCAATTACTGGCTTTGAGTGTTGAACCCCTGAACCAGAGTTCTGTAATAAGCCCATGGATTTAGGTGGGACCTAAGGCTAGTGGTTCTGTATACTATGGGAGTGGGAATTGACACAGAGAGTTTCAGGCTGAGCCAATAAGAAGCCTCTGCCCAGTTTTCTCCTCCCCCGCCCCCCCCCCAAGGAAGATAGCTGTTCCAAAGTGTCACTCAGACTCACAGAGAAATATGTTTTTGTCTTAGTGGAAAATAAATTTTGCTTTGTTGAGCTCCCAAGGTGACTTAATATGGTAGCACGATGTAGGTTACCCCACTAATGCATCTTGGAAAGAATTTGAAGAAAGGGTCTCTGAGACTGGCACCTTCTAGGCAGATTTATTCAGGACCCCCTTCACCATCTGTATTTCGAACACTCACAACACCATGCACGTGCCCTTAAAGATTTATTGTAATTCAGAGAAATGGCAACATAACTTTTTCCACTCTATTAAAGAGTAACTGACAAAACTGTAAAACATTTCAAGTGTGTATGGTGATGATTTGATATACTGGCAGTCAATGCTTTTAACCAAAATTTATAAGCAGTGAATCTGGAGTAGAGAGAACAAATTATATTAAAAGTTGGCTGTGATTTGATCTGGCTGCACCAGTAGAGCAGAGGATAAAGAAAGAATAGCTTTTGTTTGAAAATGAATGGCTTCATTTCATAACAAATGAGCCATTTTGTTAATGAAAGACAAGTTACTGCATCGAACTGCCTCAAGCAAACACATAGCATTTGAATAGAAGGTGCCTAAATAACTTAGCTTAAAAAGGGATTGAAATTTTGAATGTCTCTTCAAGAAGACCTTGGAATGGGGGAAATGGGGAAATCGTTAATCAGTGATGGCACAGAGATAAGAACAGTGAGAAGAGGGCAGGCCCTGAGAAATTCTGCATGGAGAAAAGAGAGAAGGAACACTAAACTCTCACTTCAGTAGGACAGGTTCTCTTTAATTTGTCGCCTATACTGCTCTGGACTGTGCTCCCACTCTGTGATCCAAAAACATGCATGGATGCTCAGTTACTCAGTCATGGCTGACTCTTTGCAACCCTATGGACTGTAGCCTGCCAGGCTCCTCTGCCCATGGGATTTTCCAGGCAAGAATACAGGGTTGGGTTGCCAAGCCCTCCTCCAATCCAGGGATTGAACCCATGTCTCCTGCAATGCAGGCAGATTCTTTACTACTGAGTCACCTGGGAAGCCCTCCCCCTCAAATTTCAGGAGGGCCCTATTTGTTTTAAAACACTGAATCTAGCTTTTAAAAACCTGCTACCCATAGAATGTTACCACGACTTACACGACTGCATTAGCAATGGACAGTTACTGCTTGTGTCTGTCCATCTGCCAGTCTCTATTTTCTGAGAGGTGTACAAACTGGAATATCTTAGATGAGTTTTAATGGACTACCTGTAAATAATAAGCAAAAAGGTGCTGACGACTAAAGCCACTCTAAACCTCTTAACCTTCCCATTCCACCTCTTCAGAGGTTTATGAATGAATAATTTTTAATTAATTAATTACTCAATCAGTGAGCCTTCCAACAATCAATTCTGACTAATTTTCTTTCCACTAAACTGCAAAAAGCAAAAAAGAAAAAAACCCTGTCACCACTACAGATAAACTAATGCAGCATAGGGAAATATTAAAGACCAAGAAAGGGCAAAATGATTATAATTTAATTTTTCCTTATCCTCTGTGCATCACACTGCTACAGGATCTCAGGCCAAAATTAAATCACTCATATTGACGTACATGTCCTTGGTCACAGATAGGAGTTAATCTTCCCTGTATCCTGAATACCGTCTTAAAATTCTTAATAGACCTTTTATCAGAGGCAACATAAGAAAAAGGGAACAGAAAAGACAAAACAAAGCCTCTTCCATAAAAACACTGTGTGGTTACAAACTTTTTGTCTTGCAGTGGACATACCTCAGTATCATACAGGATATATTGCAATCATGTGTGCTCAGTCCTGCCCGACTCTTTGAAAGCCCAGGGACTGTAGCCTGCCAGGCTCCACTGTCCGTGGACTTTTCCAGGCAAGGATACTGGAGTGGGTTGCCATCTCCTATTCCAGAGGATCTTCCCGACCTAGGGATCAAACCCACATCTCTTGGGTCTCCTGCATTGGCAGGCGTGTTCTTTACCAACTGCCCCATCTGAGAAAATCCAACATGCAATATAGATCAGCTAAACATTTTTTGACAAAAAATCTTTATAGCATTTCAAGGTCTCTCCTGGGAAAGCTGTGGTTTGAACAGTCCATTTGCATCATGGCACTTCATTGTACTGTAGTTGGGAAGCACAACATAAACTGCCACTTATTTTTATGTTTAAGGTATATTCCAAATATCTTTCATTCACAACTATCCCAGGACATTTCATAAAATCAAATATATGTTGACAATACTGCACATTAATATTTATTTTCAACTGCATAATCTTTAAGCATCAACAGTAAATAAAAGCAACAATAATTCTTTATAAAAGGAAAATCTGTAGACTAAGAAGGCTTTCTTTTAAAATGAAATTCTTATTTAGATGTATAGAAAAAAAGAGTATGCCTTATAAAATATGACAACCTCTTCCCAAATCGGGTCAGTTCATAAAATCCCTCTGTTTTTATAGGCATTTCTATTCAAGGATACACACAAACATTTCCATGCATTTATTTTACATGAAATTATTTTAAATCATGAATTATTGACACAATATACTTGCATTTTATGCAGGATGTTTTCACTAGAGAAAAAATATTTATGGTTATACTATACAAAAATTGAATTTTTTTCAGCTCTCAGTCATGTTTTACTCTTTTGAATTTCATCACTTTAATATTTGGCATTTCTGCAGCCTAAAAAACTAGAATCATTTAAGATTTAATGAAGAGCTATTTACCTCCTAAATCGTCTTCCCTTGAGTAATGAAATAATTACCCTCCCATAATCAGGGAAACGTGAAACGTGAATCTCAAATTGAGCTGTTGTGAGAAGGGTTAGTGATGCTGCATAGGTGATCACCATGGTAACATTTAGAAATGAAACTGATGTCAAGCCAAGAGTGTGGTATTTCTATTCCCACAAGAGCCCGACCAGGGACTGGAGATGAACTCTTGCATGGTCTCAGGAAAATGACTGAAAGCTAACATTTTCTGGATCTCCCACTGGAGTATACACATCACCATTTTATATCATTCTCAAAGGAAGATGATTTTAAAATACAACAACATATTCTCAATAGTTTTAATTAAAATTGCTTTGTAACATTATATCACTACGATGTGTGTGTGTGGATCTGTGTGTATGTGTGTAGGAACTTGCTGTACATTCAGATGAGGCTTAGCCCGAAGGAAGAACATGATGATACTAGAAAGGGAATTCACCAAAGCTTTATTCACATAATGGAGATAATTAAATAATTAGACATTCTCTATAACATCAGAGCAAGTTAATTCATTTTTAACAGCATGGATTAGGAAGGTGATGCCATAAATCCTAAGGAGAATATGATTTACTTGGAATTTGAGAGAAATAATTAGTGTCACACTGGCCCTGACATCATGTTTGTGTGTGTGTGTGTGTATGTGTGTAAAACAATTTCTATTCTAATTTCATGGTATGCAAGAAACACTAAATTGGACTGAATGTAAAAAAGGCAGGCAAACATAAATTAAAAACTAATATAAAATACGTTCACAAAATTTGTCATCATAATTTTCAAGTATATATAGTGACTAAAATTGAGATTACTTATAATTCTTCTAAGAGATAGAGTTCATACAATGAGTACATAAACACTAATTGTAATTAGCATACTAAATATGTGCAACTGAGTGTTGGTACAGTGCTTGGAATACAGTTTGTTTATCTAAGTAGATAAACATCTCTTCTGCAATCTTCCTTATGTTTTACTTCATAATATTAAGCAGGGCTTGCCTGGTGGTCCAGTGGTTGAGAGTCTGCCTACTAATGCAGGGAACATGGGTCTGATCCCTGTTCCCAGAAAATCCTAAGTCCCATGAGGAAACTGGGCTTGCACACTCTTAACTTCTGAGCCTGTGCTTAGAGCCCTGGAGCCTCAACTACTGAAGCCCACATGCCTAGAACCTGTGCTATGCAACAAGAGAAGCCACTGCAATGAGAATCTCACACATAGCAACGAAAGAGAGCCCCACTCATTGCAACTAAGGAAAGCCTGTGTGCAGCAATGAAGACCCATCACAGCCAAAAAATAATAAATAAATATTTTTTCAAAAAAACAATATTAAACAAAATATTTTAACAATGTATAATAATATATGTATTTATAAGATGACATGAGGCTTCAACAGCATGTAAACTGAGAAATTCCAGATGTTCAAGCTGGATTTAGAAAAGGCAGAGGAATCAGAGATCAAATTGCCAACATCCGTTGGCTCAGAAAAACATCTACTTCTGCTTTATTGACTATGCCAAAGCCTTTGTGGATCACTGTGTGGATCACAACAAACTGTGGAAACTCTTCAAGAGAGGGGAATACCAGACCACCTGACCTGCCTCCTGAGAAATCTGAATGCAGATCAAGAAGCAACAGCTAGAATGGGACATGGAACAACAGACTGGTTCTAAATAGGAAAAGGAGTACATCAAGGCTATATAGGACCACCCTGCTTATTTAACTTATATGCAGAGTACATCATGAGAAATGCAGGCCTGGATGAAGGACAAGCTGGAATCAAGATTTCTGGGAGAAATATCAATATGCAGATTGCAGATATGCAGATGACACCACCCTTCTGGCAGAAAGTGAAGAGGAACTAAAGAGCCTCTTGATGAAGATGAATGGAAGAGAGTGAAAAAGCTGGCTAAAAACTCAACATTCAGAAAACAGAGATCATGGCATCTGATCTCATCACTTCATGTCATATAGATGGGAGAAACAATGGAAACAATGAGAGATTATTTTCTTGGGCTCCAAAATCACTGCAGATGGTGACTGCAGCCAGGAAGTTAAAAAACGCTTGCTTCTTGGAAGAAAATCTATGACAAATCTAAACAGCATATTAAAATGCAGAGACATTACTTTGCCAACAAAGGTCCATCTAGTCAAAGCTATGGTTTTCCCGGTAGTCATGTATGGATGTGAGAGTTGGACTAAAAAGAAAGCTGAGCACCAAAAACTTGATGCTTTTGAACTGTGGTGTTGGAGAAGATTCTTGAGAGTCCCTTGGATGGACTCCAACCAGTCCATCCTAAAGAAAATCAGTCCTGAAAATTCATTGGAAGGACTGATGCTGAAGCTGAAGCTCCAACACTTTGGCCACCTGATGCAAAGAACGGACTCATTGGAAAAGACCCTGATGCTGGAAAAGACTGTAGGCAGGAGGAGAAGGGGACAGCAGAGGATGAAATGGTTGGTTGGTATCACCTCACTGACTTGATGGACGTGAGTTTTAGCAAGCTCCAGGAGTTGGTGATGGACAGGGAAGCCTGGTATACTGTAGTCCATGGGGTCACAAAGAGTTGGATATGACTGAGCTACTGAAAAGAACTGAGCTAAACTGAATATAAAATGAAGTAAAAAAGTAGTGTTAGTTTCCAAGTCATGTCAGACAGTGAGGCTCCTATATCCATGGAATTCTAAAGGCAAGAATACTGGAGTGGGTAGCCATTCCATTTTCCAGGGGTTCTTCCCAACCTAGGGATCAAACGCAGGTATCCTGTATTACAGGCAGATTTTTTTACTTTGTGAGTCATGAGGGAAGTCCCATAATAACACATATGTGTAAGTATTTAGCAATTTACAGCAAATACAATAACAAATATTTTCTACAGCCATTAAAAGGTAAACTTAAACTTACCTCACCAATTCATCTTCATCTCATCAATCAAACAGTCAATCATTATTGAGCACCTACTATCAAGAACTAGGCTAAGCGTTGCAGAAATAAAGAACAAAAATAGACACAGTCATTCTTGGAATTGAAGGTCCACTGGTGAATACAATAATCAAGTATTCACAAAAATAAATATAAAATCAAAACCGTAGCAAGTTTTTTTTTATCAAAGGCAAGTACATGGTGGTCCATAAAACATTTAACTAGAGCTATGACCCATATAAGAGACTGGACCCAAGCTCTTTTCAGAAAGTGAAACTAAATTGGCAAAGGAAATATAAGTGCTATATAAATAAATAAATATGGTATATTTTATCCTCATGTTGTAAAGTTATACTCAACATGAACCTTATGATAATGATATTAATATACATATATTTTTCACTAATGAAATTGGACATTTTCCTATAGGCTTCTTTTAATTCATTGAATCTCATACTGTCCTTTCTCCATTCATCTATCCAGGCTAATACTTCTTTTGTAGACATAGTAGAAATTCAGAAACTTCACTGTCTATCAAAACTCTATGCTTGATGATTAGTCCACAAATATTTGTTATTTATCTACAATTATAGGTTAAATTATGTGTCCTAGAAAAGCAATGTTTAAGTCCTAACTGCTGAATACCTCAGAATGTGAACTTATTGGGAAATGGAGCCATTGCAGATATAATTGGAGAAGGAAATGGCAACCCACTCCAGTATTCTTGCCTAGAGTATCCTGTGGACAGAGGAGCCTGGTGAGCTGCTGTCCATAGGGTCATATAGAGTCGGACATGACTGAAGTGACTTAGCATGCATGCATGCACTGGAGAAGGAAATGACAACCCACTACAGTGTTCTTGCCTGGAGAATCCAGAGACAGAGGAGCCTGGTGGGCTGCCATCTATGGGGTTGCACAGAGTCGGACACGACTGAAATAACTTAGCAGCAGCAGCAGATACAATTAGTTAAGATGAAACCATCATGGCTTACAACATGACTGGTGTCCTTATAAGAAGACAGCCATGTGAAGACGAAAGCACACAGGGAGAATGTCATGTGGCAAGGAAGGAGAAGATTAGATTCATGCAGCTGTAAATCATTAAAAGCTGGGAGGAGGCAAGGAAGAACCTCCTAGCAGGTCTCAAAGGGAGCTCAGTCCTGCCAACACCTTGATTTTGGACTTCTCCTGAAGTAGGAGACAGTACACGTCTGCAGTTTTAAGCCATCCAGTTTATAGCACCTTATTACAGCAATCCTAAAGCACTCATAGTTTTCAGAGACTATTAGGCACTTATTAGATTGACTGACACTAGCAAAATAATGCAATGACTTAAAAAGCATGGTCTGTGCTTCACAAGAGCTTCCAGTAGATATGTATATGAACTAACTTGAGGATAATAAAGAGTATATTACCTTTTGATGAATATGTAGTAGAAAGTATAAATATTTACCTATTAAGAAATTTACAAATTGAGAAAACATTGGAGATACTTATATGTAAAACAAGTGGAGGGAGAATTCTGTGCTGGTCCAGTGGTCAGGACTTGGCACTTTCATTGCCAGGCCTGAGTTCAGTCCCTAGTTGGGAACTAAGATGGCACAGGCGGCAGAGAACAGCCAAAAAATAAACAAACAAAAAGTAAAAGGGTTAGAGGGATTCTATGGGCAACACATCTTCAAATTTGTTAATCTAAACAAAAACTCAAAAGATGCCCTAAATATAACTTAGTCTTCCTCATGAGAAGTGAACAGAATTACAGCAGAATTTCTGACCACATCAACACCAAGAAAATGCCATGTACAATTAAAGCAGTCCATGCACACTTAGAGATTTAGTCAATTACAAATCCCCCTGCTTCTAGAGACCGAGGTCAAACACTTTAGGTTGTGTGAATAATGGTGTAGTAATTTAATTGCTAATTCCATTTTCACATATTATATTAAAATAACAGGCTATAATGGAAATGGTATGGGAGTAGACATAATAAAATGTGATAATTTATAATGTAAATAAAGGCAGTGAGTGGCATACGCAGTGGGCCAAATTCTTCTCTTGAATGAACACACAAGGGGCCTGTTAACTTTAGAAGTAGCTGTGTTCACTCATATGAATAAGATGATTCTCAAAAGCAGTCTTTTTTCCTGAAAGAACTGGCGATGATTTCTATATTTTCATATAAATCAGATGAAATTTATATTCATCAAAGAAGTTCATCTTCTAGTGGGAGAGGTCAGACAGTCAATACATAATTAAATCTGCAGAAATTTTATCAGAGAATGGTGAATGCTTAGCCGAGAATGAAAGGATGGTGGTGATATAAGCTAATGATGCTCAACATTTTTGGCACCAGGGACTGATTTCATGGAAGACAATTTTTTTCACAGATGGTGAGGAAATGATTTGGGGATAATTCAAGCACATTACATTTATTATGCTGCCACTGATCTTACAGGAGGTGGAGCTTAGGTGATAATGCAAGTGATGGGGAGTGGCTGTAAACACAGATGAAGCTTTGCTCACTAGCCCTGCTCACCTCCTGCTGTGTGGCCCAGTTGCTAACAGACCATGGACCAGCACTGGTCCATATTCCAGGTGCTGGAGGCCCCTGATATAAAGTAACTATAGAGCTGTTCTAGTTAAGAAGGGACCAGGAATGGCAAGAAAAGCATTGTTAAGTATAGGAACAGTGAAAAGGTTCTAACTCAGAAATGACATTGGTGTTATTTGTGTGCTAGGGCTGAAAACAAATGATCACAAATGGCAGCTAAAACAACGGGAATTTATTCACCTATAATTCTGGAGACTAGAAGTCCAAGATAAGGTGTCAACAGTTTGGTGCCTTCTGAAGACTGTGAGAAAGAATCAGAATCTGTTCTATGCCTCTCTCCAAGCTTCCAGAGATATATTAGCAATGTTTGGCATTTCTAGGCCCATGGAAGTCTTCCCTGATGACTCAGTAGTAAAGAATTTGCCTCAGTGCAGGAGATGCAGGAGATTCAGTTTCAGTCCCTAGGATAGGAAGATTCCCTGGAGAAGGGAATGGCAACCCACCCCAGGATTCTTGTTTGGAAAAGTCTATGGACAGAGGAAGCTGCCAGACTACAGTCCAAGGGCTCACATAGAGTCAGACACGACTGAGCAACTGAGCACACAGGCCTGTGGAAATACCATCTTGATCTATGCCTTCATGTTCACAGGGCATATATACATGTCTAGATGCAGATTTCCCTGATTTAATATGGGTGTCAGTCATAATTGATTAGGGGCCCACTCTATGCCAAATGGGGGCTTCCCAGATGGTGCTACTGGTAGAGAACATGCCTGCCAAGCAGGAGACATAAGAGATGTGGGTCAGGAAGATTACCTGGAGTAGGGCATGGCAACACACTCCATTATTCTTGCATAGAGAATCCCATGGACAGAAGAGCCTGGTGGGCTTCAGTCCATGACTGAAGCAACCTAGCATGCACATACGCACACGTGCTTCTCCAAGTGATTTTACCTTAACCAAACTAATTACATCTACAATGTCCCTGTTTCTAAAAATGGTCACATTCTAAGGTGCTAGAGGATAGGACTTCAAAATATGAATTTCAAGAGGACACACCCAACCCAACTTTGACGGATGACAAGAAGGCCAGAGAGACAAGAGTGGTGTGGATGAATCTTCTCATCTGGGGATGTCATGCTTATTGAACCAGTTATGACCGTTTCAACTCCAGATGCCTAAAAATAGATCTCAAATTGGTTTAAACAATAAGACACCTAATTGACATATATATCTGGAAGTACAGAGGTCGGATGCAATTCCAACTCGGTTTCCTCAGGATTATAAATGTTAATGTTTCCTCAGTGTATAATCTTAATCCCCAGATATGAGGTAAATGACTTTAACAGAAAGAAGGGACTTATGTATACCTATGACAACATGCAGAGGGAGAGCTAAAACTAGCTTCTGAAGACCACCCTGAATAATGTAGGAAACTTCTCTCCTCCAATCTCAGTGGTTCCAAATACATCTCTTAGCTATTCATAAATCATTATTGACAAAGAAGAAGGATTAATATAGCCATGTGCATCCCTGTAGCTGGAAGTGCCAAAGATGGTAATGTATAGATGAAGAATGGAGCTCTGATTAGAGAGGAACAAAGAGATCTGATGTTAAATAGACAACTAACAGTATCCACTATGTTCACCAATCAATAGTTTGGTCTTACAAACATGAGGACAAATTTCTGAATGCACAGACATCTCCCCAGTTTATGACATCCTGTGGACTTCCCAGGTGACTCAGTGGTAAAGAATCTGCCTGTCAAAGCAACAGACGCAGGAGACATGTGTTAGATCCCTGTATCAGGAACATCCCTTGGAGGAGGAAATAATAACCTAATCAGGTATTCTTGCTTGGAAAATCCCATGGCCCAGGTGATTGGTGGGCTATAGTCCATGGGATCACAAAAAGTCAGACATGACTGAGTGACTGAGCATGCACACATAGTTATTCTATAGTAATAATGTATAGAGTTTGAAAGACTTCCTTGAAAAATAAATTATCACACACTATTCTTAGGAAACTATTTCATGTAATAATTCACTTCTGGTGATATATATAGCTTGACAATATCTGAAGTATGATTGTTCATTGCAATATTATTCAGAGTAGAAAAACTGGAAACAATCAATACTTCCAACAATGGGTGCATTAGCAAGTAAATATTGGTACATGAAATAAAATACAATTATCAAAATATTTAATATGCAAAACTTTTAGTAACAGGGAATTGCTTATGTGATAATGATAAATTGAAAAAGCAGATTGTGAAACTGTATACTTATTAAGGTTTAAATAAGGAAATATAAACACAGGAAGTATGTTAAAAGGTTAGCAGGTTTACCTCTATGTGGTAAGATTAGGGGTGATTTTTTGAAAAACTTCTCTGTTTTATTGTTATTTCTCCATAAATATAGAGATCCTTTGGTTTCTTCTCTAGTATAAAGCTCTAGATTTACAGAAAATATTAGAACTTTCCTCTCTAAGAGAGTAGAAAGGAGGAGAGCTGGTTGGATCAGTAAAATTCAAGCTGAGAGCAGGGCCCTGTCTCCTCATCTTGCTGGTCTGCTTCGCTGATTAGAGATATAGAAACCATCTCAATATACAGCTAGCAGGCTTCAGACAGTCCATAGATCCAGTCTCCATCACTGGTGCAAGCAGTCTCTATTCCTCTGAATCCCATTCCTTATGCCACACATTCCCAGGAATAAGGTAATTAATGCTTCAAAAATGGAGGGAACCCAAAGGGGTCAAGGGTGTTAGGAAGTTCTCAGTTTCCCGTGGCTGTCCTCTCAGTTGAAGGAACCATCATGAACTCGGTTCCCTTGGGAATGGGCTTCTCTGCACGCTCCACCTGAAAGTGCTGGAGTCGAGCTGCTGACATTCTCCTCCACCTTAAGCCTAAATCCATCTGCCTCATTTCACCAGTCATTAACTCATTTTCTATCAAGAACCCTTCGGAACTTCTTTCCTTCAGAGAAGTAGTTCTTCCTCTAGGCTACAGCTCTGGTCACTTCCTAGCCCTCAGTTACTCTCAATCACATCCTACAACTGCAAAACCTTGAAAGTGAAAGTGAAGTCGCATCCGACTCTTTGCGACCCCATGGCCTACTCTCCGTCCATGGGAGTTTCCAGACAATGGAGTGGGTTGCCATTTCCTGCTCCAGGAGATCTTCCAGACCCAGGGATTGAACCTGGGTCTCCCTCATTGTAGACGGACGCTTTACCGTCTAAGCCACAAACCGTGAGGAGTATACAAATAGTCTCATGACTTACCTTCAAAAGAACCACAGCAGGGCCTGCCAGGGCCCACTGCTGAAGGCTCAGACAACAGTCTGGCCTGATACACACCTTTTCACCCCAGGCAATGAAGGAATTCCAAGCTCAGCTCACCACTGCCCTCTAGCCACTCCTGCTTCCCCTGGATACTACAAGCCAGAAAGGCTTATGGCCTCTGGCCAATCAGTGGCTTCCCTATTCTGGGATTTTAGGGCAAAGTTCATCCTGAGCATTGAAGATCTAGAGCCAGAGAACTTACTGGAGTTAAACAAGGGAAGAATGGAAATATCTACATAACATTTAAGTCAGTGTAGCCCACTTCAGTTGAATTTTGGGGAGAGGGGATGTGGTGGAGGTGGAGGCTCTAACTACAGTCTGAGGAGGTGGTCAGAGGCACGATCACTAATTAGAGTCTCCCCAGGCAGCTCGTGGTCACATTACAAAGGTCCACAGTGTGGTTAGCCTCCAGAGGCCCTGACGATTATGGAGGGCTTAGAATCCATGAAGAAGCTCCCCCATTATGGCAGCCATGCCTTTGGTTTAGCACAGAGAGTAACCCAATGGGCCAGTGACATGTTGCTAACCTCATTCTGGTTCAAGCCTTTGCCTTGAAAAGCCAGTTTGTCTTCCTATGCAAGAAGAAGCCCTTGTCACCCTCCTCAGATAATGTTTCATTTTCCTGGTATTTATTTATACACAAGCATACCTCCAAGATACTATGGGATTGATTTCAGACCATCACAATATGGAAAATATTGAAATAAAGCAAGTCACATAATTTTTTTGGTTTTCCAATGCTTATGGAAGATATATTTACATGATATAGTAGTCTATTAAGTGTGCAATAGCATTAGATCTAAAAAAAAATCCCAATGTACACACTTTAATTTAAAAACACTTTATTTCCAAAAAATGTTAGCCATAATCTGAGCTTTCAGTGAGTCATAATCTTTTTATTAATGGAGGGTCTTACCTGGATGTTGACAGCTGCCAAGTGATAAGGGTGAAAGCGAAGTGTTAGTCACTCGATTCCGAGTCTTTGAAACCCCATGACCAGGTTCCTCTGTTCATGGAATTCTCCAGGCAAGAATACTGGAGTTGGTAGCCATTCCTTCTCCAGAAGATCTTCCCAACCTAGGGATCAAACCCAGGTCTCCAACATTGCAGGCAAATTCTTTACCAGCCAAGCCACCAGTGAAGCCCAATGGATCAGAGTGTTGGTTACTAAAGTGGCTGTGGCAATTTTTTAAACTAAAACAACAATGAGGTTTTCCTCATCTATTAATTCTTCTTTTCATGAATGTCTTCTCTGTAGCACATGATACTATTTGATAGCATTTTACCTGCAGTAGGTGGCTTCCATGGTAGCTCAGCTGGTAAAGAATCCACTTGCAATGCAGGAAACCCTGGCACTATTCCTAGGTCAGGAAGATCCCCTGGAGAAGGGATAGGCTACTCACTCCAGTATTCTTGGGTTTTCCGGGTGACTCAGCTGGCAAAGAATCTGCCTGCAGTGTGGGAGACCTGGGTTCAATCCCTGGGGTGGGAAGATCCCCTGGGGAAGGGATGGCTACCCACCCCAGAGAATTCCAGGGACTGTATAATCTATGGGGTCGCAAAGAGTCAGACGCAACTGGTGACTTTCGCTTTTCACCTTTGAACTTCTTTCAAAATTTGAGTCAATCCTTTCAAACATTCCTATTGCTTTATCAACTATGGAGGAGGAAATGGCAACCCATTCAAGTATTCTTGCTTGAAAAATTACATGGACAGAGAAGCCTGTTGAGCTAAAGTCCCTGGGATTGCAAACAGTGGGACACGACTGAGTGAGTAAGCTTTTTATCAAGTAAATGTATGTAATATTCTAAATATCCTCTTGGCATTTCAACAATCTTCATAGCATTTCCACCAGAAAACCACTAATTTTAAGTACTTCCTTTGCTTATACGTAAGTAGCAACTCCTAATCTATGAAAATTTTGTCATGTGATTGTCTCAATTCAGTAACATCCTCAGGCTCCACTTCTAATTCTAATATTTTTAATATTTTTTATCACATCTGCAATTACTTCTTCCATTGAAGTCTTGATTTCTCAAAAACACCCAAGAAATTTGGTATCAACTTCTTCCAAACTTCTGTTAATGTTGATATTTTGTCCTCTTCTCATTAAAAATGTTCTTAATGGCATTCTAGAATTTCAAACTCTCTCCAGGAATTTATCAATTGATTTTTGCAGCCATTAGAAGAGTCATTAACTAGGGCAGTTACAGCCTTTGAAATATATTTCTTAAATAATAAAACTTAAAATTCAAAACTACTCCTTGCCACAAACCTTCAATTTGTAAAAATTCAGTAAAGTAAAGTGTAATAAAACAAAGTATGCCTGATACTTGGGTGTTAATTTTATAGTGGATCATTAGGATATATTTCCTCAGTAGAATATTGTTGTTGTTCTTTAGTCACTCAGTCATGTCCCACTCTTTGCGATCTGATGGACAGTAGCCCACCAGGATCAATGGGATTTTCCAGGCAACATTAATAAAATGGGTTGCCATTTCCTTCTCCAGGGATTCAATTATTGAATTAAGAATTATATTCTCAATTATTTTAGTCTCAATAAAGTTGAGAATCATATTTTCAATAGAATATAAGCTCTATCATATTCTATTATATAGAATACAATGTAATACATTACAATTATACATAATATAATATATGAAGATATATGTAAATATATGCAAACTAATATACAATGTAATATATATGGGCTTCTCTGGTGGCTCAGCTGGTAAAGAATCTGCCTGCAATGTGGGAAATCTGGGTTTGATACCTGGTTGGAATGGCTACCCACTCCAGTATTCTGGCCTGGAGAATTCCATGGACTGTACAGTCAACGGGGTTGCGAAGAGTCAGATGTAACTGAGTGACTTTCACTTAACAAAGTTTTTAAGATATTCATCAATAGATAATACAGTGGGCGATTCAATTGTAAGAAGTTTGCAGAATGGTATGATATTGGAGGATATTATTGAGTCTATTAATGTCTATGAACTTGAAGGAAAGGTGTACTTCTCTCTGTGTGTCTATCAACATGCAAGGATGGATAGAGCTCTTGGGGCAAGCATCTTTTTGATCACTGTGCTATTTAATCTTGGTTCTTACTGTCATGCTGATAGAGACAGAATAAAGGGACAGAAATATTTCATTTCACTAGGGGATCATAAGTAGAGAGAAAAGTATGGAAGACCCCTGTAAGCTAATGATCACTCAAGAAAGTGGGCTTGCTTAACAACAAAACCAAGCAGGCTTGCCTAGCAACAAAGTCATGCAATAGAAGCACAAGACATGTCCCCAGACAGTAAAACAATGATGGAATAAGACCTACATCCTACCCATTGAAGTCAACAAGTTAATGATCCTTGAGAAAGGGCTTTTTCTACATGTACCATGAAAAGAAATATAGGAAAAGGTGACATTTTACTGAAACCCAAGATGATATAACATTTTAGTATATATTACTGCTTTTTGCTCATTTTTACAGCACCATGACAGTCCCTGGTTGAGCCATATAAGATCATATACATACCCAACTCAAGGATGGAAGACCGAAAGAATGAAGAAGAAGGTGGCCTTTCTCCCTCCCCTCTTCCCCTTTGCTTATACAAATGTAACACTTAAGTGCTTGTTGGGGGCACTCCCTTTCCCGCCCATTTGTTTCTCTCACAATCATCTTATACTATTAAATCCACTTCTTATCTATCACTTTGCCTCTTGCTGAACTCTTTCTGTGTCAGAGAAAAAGCAACTTGAGCTTCAGTAAGTCCCAAGACCAGGTCAAATCAGAAGACTGGGGGTTAGAGTCCTCCCTTTAATGAGAGAGTATGTGTTCAAGTCCCATCTGAAGTGTGGCTGGGTTAGAACCCCATTCGAGTAGTGTGGGGTTTTAGTACTGAAGGACCAAGTTAACACTGGGCTTGTAGCGCCTCTAGGATAGTCAGAAATACCTTGTGGCATCATAAGCCATCATCTGGTAGAACATCTGGTGCTGACTGCAACCTAGAGAAATATACAGATGTGATGGCCAGCAATTCACATGGCAATTGCTTCAATTATTTAGCCACATATGGATAGTGCCTCGTGCTGGTTTTCAAATGCATTACTTGAACACCTATGTGCATATAAAAAGGGTAGCCTCATGCATGCTGTGATAACCACTGAAGCATATCACTCTTAGTCACAGAGGAAAGGATATTATCATGTGTTATACTCATCTGATTAGTAGTACATGTCAATTACATTGGTGTTTTGCCTAAAAGTCAGGATCAAATTTTATGCTTGCTGTAGAGTGGCAGACCTATTTTCCCTTGGGTGACCACAGGAAATGTGCCAAGAAGTGCATTTTGATTAGTATGCTATATTCACAGACTTGCTTTCCATAGCTTTCATTTCTTTTAAGTAAGCTGGCATACGGAAACCTTGTAAAATCTAGATTTTGTAGAAGGTTCATTTACTGATTTCATGGAGGGTGATGGCAGGGATTGGAATAGGTGAAATCACACTTGAATTTTGTATTAAAAATATCTTGGATAAGTGTTTTGTTTTTGCACTATCAATATTATTATGTTTGGCAGTGTTTATGTTTAAAGACTTCATTTCTAATTTAACCTCTAATTTAGGATGAAGACGAGGATATTCAATTTAAATGATTGACTAGAGGAAAAAAAGAGAATTGAAAGCAATTAATAACATATACACTAATGACTTAAGGCTTTCATAAAACACTGCTCATTCCTTTGCCAAAAGTGAGTTTTCTTTGGCTCTTTCTAAACTTGTCCATTCATTCACCATTTATTAAATGGTCATTATATATAAGATACTGGATTCAAAGATGAAGAAAACAACACTGTCAAAGAGCATACAGTTTTGTGGTAGGCAAGAAAATACTTCAACCTAGAGAACTGTAGTGAAAGCCCAGTTATCCCACAAAATCTAGCCCTGTGGGGTTTTTTTTTTTTTGAAATTCAATGAAATAAATCTTAACTATTTCACTTCAACTAAAAAGTTACAAATATACCTTTATTCACCAACGTTTTGATTTAGAACTATGGTGTTTCCTCTGAGTATAATTTTAATGATCTGGCTATTTTCTTTACTAACTTTAATACACATTTAAAATAATTACTTGAAAACACTTGTAAAGAAATTGGAGCACAGAATACTTTTGGAAATTTTTGACCCCTGTACTCTCCCTAAACAAATAATTTTGTCTTAAATATAGCTTATTCCAAATAAAAATTCATATTTATGAAGTCTTTCCCAGGTATTCAGATTAGTTTTTATAGAAACAAGTGTTTGGATGTGTATTTTTAATTCATATGTCTAATAATATTTTATAATTATTAGAAAAAGCACAACAGACATATACATATTTGGAAACTAACAAATGACTGATACACTCAGTTAGTAGAGGCAGAAATGCAGGTGAAGCTTAAGAGCAACACATCAGAACACAGTTTAGTTCAGTTCAGTTGCTCAGTCATGTCCAACTCTTTGCGACCACATGGATTGCAGCACACCAGGCTTCTCTGTCCATAACCAACCCCCAGAGCTTGCTCAAACTCATGTCCATTGAATCAGTGATGCCATCCAACCATTTCATCCTCTGTCGTCCCCTTCTTCTCCCACCTTCAATCTTTCTCAGCTTCAGGGTCTTTTCCGATGAGTCAGTTCTTCGCATCAGGTGGCCAAAGTATTGAAGACTCAGCTTCAGCATCAGTCCTTCCAATGAATATTCAGGACTAATTTCGTTTAGGATTGACTGGTTTCATCTCCTTGCAGTCCAAGGGGCTCTCAAGAGTCTTCTCCAACACCACAGCTCAAAAGCATCAGAACACAGAGGCATTGGTTAATCTGTTTTATAGAGGGAATAGAGAGCATGGGCCCAAGTTGCCAGTTTGCTAAGTTATTCTCCAAGAAAACCAAGCATCTGATAGAGGAGAATAATGTTTCTTTCCTCATAAGGCATGCCTTTTGTATTGGAACAAGCTAGGGATAACACGAAACTCTCTCCAGTCTCCCTAAAACTCTAGAATTAAAATCAATACTGAAACAAATGGGTACTAAGGCATAGTGCTAATGACTTTTCCAAAAAGCTACAAGGTATAATGTTGTACCTTTGAACCAATGGAAATATCAGCCTTTTAAGAGATGCTGCCCATTCAAAATCAGGACACAAATTACAAAATACTTTTATAGTAGAATGATATTCTTTTTAAGAGAACAATATATGGTTGACCCTCAAACAACTTGGTTGGAGTTAAGGGCACCAGACCTTCGAGCAGTCAAATGTCTGAGTATAACTTCTAGTCAACTCTCCATTTATCTGTTTCCGCCCTACCTGCCGTTCTGCATCCATGGATTCAACCAACCATACATTGTGTAGTACTGTAGTATTTACTATTGAAAAAATAATATGCTTATAAGTGGACCCATGTTGTTCAAGCACAAGTTTTCCAAATGTTAATTGTGCAATATGTCTGCCATGGAAGCTAAATCTCATAGTTGGAGAATTTAGAATCACAGAAAAATGTTTGGTGATCAACTGAATAATGCAGTATTTATTAAACTGCAAATTTTCCTCTTTG
This sequence comes from Antilocapra americana, assembly GCA_007570785.1. Lineage (NCBI taxonomy): Eukaryota > Metazoa > Chordata > Mammalia > Artiodactyla > Antilocapridae > Antilocapra > Antilocapra americana. The sequence goes on from ML664157.1 coordinate 2,401,944, forward strand.
CACTAGGAGCTTAAGAGTCAGGATTCCGTTTTCTTCCTTTTTGTATTTCTCACACATAGACACTATGTTGCACAAAGAAGACCCTCAAAATGTCAAGATGAAGGTACTGAGGAGCATTACCATGATGTCAGAGCAAGATTGTCGCACATGCACTCAACATGCCACTTATCTGACCCTGGTCTTGATGAAGCTCACAAGAGACCTTTGTCACACAGCCATAAACACCTTACTGTCTTAATAAAGTGCTTAAGGAGAAGATAAACGGGGATAAATCAGTAGCAGTGTTCTGTTTATAACAAAGACAGTGTTTGGTGGTTATCTGACTGAGATAGATTTTTTTTTTACATATAGATAGTCATCTATATGAGTCTTTTTGATACAATGGTCTGCTGTATGTTTATAACCAAGAAGACACAGTTTTTTGGTTTATCCATCAGGTATGACCTTCATTTTCCATACAGTATTATGGTGATCTGTTTCTCAAATTTTTTTTTTAATTTTCTTTACTTTATTGTGTTGGTTTTGCCATACACTGACATGAAACCACCATGGGTTTACATATGCTCCCCCTCCAGAATCCCCCTCCCTCCTCCCTTCCTATTCCCTTCCCCTGGGTCATCTCGGTGCACCAGCCCCGAGCATCAGCCCTGGGCTGGCGATTGATTTCACATATGATAATTAACATGTTTCAATGCCATTCTCCCATATCATCCCACCCTTGTCCTCTTCCACAGAGTCCACGAGTCTGTTCTATACATCTGTGTTTCTTTTGCTGTCTTGCATGCAGGGTTCTCATTACCATCTTTCTAAATTCCATATATATGCATTAGTATACTGTATTGTTGTTTTTCCTTCTGGCTTACTTCACTCTGGATAATAGGCTCCAGTTTCATCCACCTGAGTAGAACTGCTTCTGTTTCTCAATTTTTTAGCATATTCTCACTCCTGGTCTGTTTTATTTCATTCACATAGATGAGATGGTCAGTGTGCTTTGTATACATTCCTGGTGCTTCATGTTGTTCCAGAAGTGTCTGGTCTTTTGATACTTCATTCAATTTAAGATCTCTTAGGTTGTGGGAAGTGGAGTGAAATTCTGGCAATATTCCACCTTAGAGAACTGTGATTTGATAGTGGAGAAATTTCCAATGCCCTTTCTGGCTTGGTGTTAGTGTGAGAGATAAGTATCTTAATGGAGATCACTGCATAAGCCTTCTGGTTACTTAGTTAAGCAAATGTGGTAATCTGAGTAGGAACTAATTTGTTTCATATATCCATTTCAATATGCATAAGCATTTTTCAGCTTCACTTCAGCTGATTATGGTCTCTTCATGGGCTTACCATGCTAGATAAACAGATCTGCTACATGTGGAATAAGCTTTAATTGACATGCTCTGTTCAGTCAGGAAAAAAAAAACAATCATTCTAAATCTTATAAATAAGTACTTTAACATGAAAGATTATTAACATGGGCTGAAAGCAACCCAGAAACTAGTAACAGCAGAAAGTTACTACAAACCCTAGGGCTAGAGAGCAAAGGGAAGAAATGGTGTTGCTAGAATGCAGAGGCTGGCTAATGGAAGTTCTGCTTGGGCTGGGAGTGGGAGGATCCTTCTGTCAGGAGATAGACCTTGGAAGGTAGACACTTCCCAGCAGCATCTAGAGGCTGAGAGAACTTAGCCATTGCAAAGACACCAAAAGAAGTAGAGGGGGGGAGAAATATTTTGACTTCTCTCACCTTCCTATGGCCAAGGAAGTAAGTCTTGAAAGGCTCAGAAGGGGCCTTGTAGATGTATTTCAGTGTGGTAAAGAAAAGAAAGAAAGAGCAAGTAATGAATCTAAATATAAATAAACTGATGACTGACACACTTGCATTTTAATAGTTTCCAAATAAAGTGTAGGACCAAAGTGTATAAAAGATGATCCACTGGGTTGCAGGAGGAAAATATGAGACCTTCTTTTGTTATTCATTTTTAGCTAGGAAGAGAAAGTGAACATTATTATTATTTAATATTTGAATTGACTCTGATATTGTCACTCAATTTCTATGTCAGATGGCCATGTGCATTTTTCATAATGTTTTAAATGAGTGTGAGGCACACAGAACACTTGGAGTAGGTTGATGTAGGGTAGGAGAGCTTATATATTTATCTGATCCTAGACACTGCATCATTCTGCAGTGTGGTTTGTCTGAATATGTGGACTTATGAATTTGTAGGAGCTAATTTTGACTACACTGACCCACAGATAGTGAACACCAAATTAAGCAACTGTCACCAGTATACTAATAATGCAAGGACATACAAACAGTAGGAAATGGCAGCCTTCACTGACCATTTTACAAGGTAAACAATGGTGAGTTAATCAGGATGAATAAGAAAATGGCTCCAAAGTTCAAAATTACATGAAAGATCATTTGAAATACAGATTTTCTCCCATTATTTAAAAAATTAATTTTGTACTGACTGTATGTGGTACTTTGCAAATTAGAAAATAATGATACAGTGGAGATAGAAAATCACAACCCTTGTATATATGTTTTATAAAAATTCTAATTTCTTTTTAAAAAAATTTTATTTATTTATTTATTTATTTATCTTTACATTATCATGTTGGTTTTGCCATACATTGACATGAATCCGCCATGGGTATACACGTGTTCCCCATCCAGAACCCCCCTCCCTATACTACAGTATTCTTTTTTGTTGTTAGAATTTTGTTTCTGACAGTCATATAAATGCTTTAGTACTGACTACTAAGTCCTTATTGAAGTGAGAGACTGTATGCCTATGTTAATAGTGATTATGAAGAGCTATTTTTTTTCCGGTGATAAACTTTTATTCAGAAATTTCATTTTTAAGCGTACTAACAATTTAACAGCATATATAATGAAACTGAAGGCTCAGCTCTACTTCAAGATACTTGATTTAAAAGAAAACTCATATTTCAGAACAACTTAGAATAAAAATTTGTTACTAACTAAACACGTAGATAAATAAAATCCAGGCCCACATTTCCAACAGAGGCTCAGTTTTCAAATTTACACTGTATTCTGTCTTATATCCCACCGTTTTCTGTTTTTGGATATCATTTATAGAGATTTTGTGCGAGCTCCAAGTTTAATGTTATTTCCTGTGGATCATAACAACTTCAAGCCCAATTATTGATAACTAGCCTTGTAAAACTTCATTGGTTCTTGGGTCAATGTCAACAGTGAGATTTTTATTGAGATTTTTATTCTACTTGCAACCTAAAAAGTGGGCCTGCCAGTTTCATAGCTGCTGAGAGTAGACTTGAGACTCCTGGTTCAGAGAAAAAGGACTTGTAAAAGATTTTCAAGATATGGCAAGCAAGGGAGTGTGAGCTTCATGTTTCCATAGATTCCTCCTCTCTCCCCAGATCCCATGAGGGTGATACTGAGCAGTCCAGAGAGAGGCTACATATTCAGTGGGTTTGATCACAGCTAAAGTGCCCATCTTTTATGATGGACTATGAGCAAAACCACCCAACATTTGGCCTGGAAATAGACATTATTTTTATTATATTGGACAGCAACAAAACTGCTTCTGGATCCAGAAACACTATCTCATATTCCAAGGTGATTTGCTACACAAATATCCTTGAAAAGATAATCCAGAACAAAAGGTAATGTCTCTGCTCATACCACGTGCAAAACATGGAAGGCCTAAGGAGAATGGTCTCCCTAACACTCAGTAGCTCAGGTATAGAAGTTCCGTATTTGAGGGCTGAAGAGAATGAAGGCAAGGGTTGTTAGATTTATTCTGCATGTCTGATTTTGGTCAAAGGATTCTTAAAACTCAAACTTTAAAATTAGATATATATTATCAACTACAAGTTAGCACTTGCCAAGAGCATTTGCTATCTGGCCTCTGTGGAGACTGAACCCTGTGCTGCTATAGTTTTGAACTTTGACATCCCTTGAAGGGAATTCAGGGTAGAGAGTGAGACACTCTGTGCTCCAGGGAAACCGGTGGAACAGGTTGTTAGACAGATATTATCAGGAACTGATTATAAGATCCCAATCTTTGCATTTCTTCTTATCTAGAAAAGCACTGACCCTTTATGATAACATCAGCTCCTTGTGACTAGCGGAAATCCACTTGTAAAGCAAGCAGTTCATTGCATTAAACTCCCCCTTCACCAAAATCTTGTATATTGACCTTCCTCCACTAGCCCTGTGGAGCAGTCTCTCAAAGCTGTCTGAGGTGCTCTCTCTCTGGTGCAGTCCTTGTTTTGCCTCAAATGAAACTCAATTCACAACTCTTATATTGTACATCTTTTTATGACATATTATTAATTATATTTAGTGACAGTAGTGTATGCTCCTAATTTAAAAATACACAAATATATATATATATTAGGAATGTATTATCCTTACCTCCTCAAAAATTTTTTTTACTAATAAAAGTGAAATGAATTAGTGTCATTTTTGGAAGGATCCAAAGAGCTCTAGTAACTTAGTCCTTTATGTCTCAGTGTAGAGAATAATTCAGCAAGAGCAAAGTGGTAGATTTATTAGAATAGGAGGGATTTATTAGAATAAGAGGTTTCTCAGGCTTACAAGTGGGCAGACAAGAAATGTTGCACCCCAAGAATTTAATGGGCTACAATTTTATAATAAAAGGAAATGTGGGGATAGGGAGAAGATTTTGTTTGTTTTTTTGAATAGATGTTTTCATCATCAGCTCCTCTTCCATGTTGAGCAAGGGAGTTTTTTTATCTCTCCATGGTCAAGCTAGGTCCATAAATTATTATTTCTTTATATGTGTACTGAACATATCTTAGGCATTATTAAATTACTAAGCTCAATGGGCAGGGTGTGGGTCTCATGTAACAATTGTTTTATTGCTTTGGGGCATGTCTCGTGCTTTTGTTGCATGGTTTTGTTATTAAGCAAGACTGTTTGGTTTTGAAGTTAAGCAAACCTGTTTTTTCCAAGTAATCATTAATTTACAGGGTCTCCCATATTTTTATCCTTACAATCTCCTAGTGGGATTAACTGTTTAAACATCTATTTTGTCCTGTGTAAGAGTAATGAAAATTTTAAGATATCTATTATTTTAACCAACCATTAAATTGAAAAACAATTCAGAAAAAACTGGCTAAGATCCCTGTCAATGAGGAGGACAGTAAAACAAGGGACCTAGGCTTTGGAATTGTCAGGGGAGTGTGTAATTTTCTCGGTTCTATCTCACTGCAGCAAAGATTTGAAATGGCAGACCAGTGTTACAGCTCAGTTACAGCTGAGCTTTACTTGGCCAGCAAAGGAAAGTGCACCCTCAAGGCTTGAGGGCGGGCCAACTCCAAAAGAGAGGGCTCAATCCACCTTGGCTTCCCCTTTTATACATTTTGTCTCCTCCCCGCTGAACCTACCCTATGCAAATTGGGCTAGCCAGGAGGGCTGTTTGTTTCACCTGAGGTTGTCATTCCAGTCTTCAGATTTTCTTTTGTTCCATTTTTGTGGGCTTTTCCTTTCTTTGTCCTTCAACCACCATCATTTTAGACTCCTTTTTCCTATTCAGGGTTTCCCTGGTGACTCAGTTAGTAAATAATCTGCTTGCCATGCGGGAGACCTGGGTTCACTCCCTGGGTTGAGAAGATCCCCTGGAGAAGGGAATGGCTACCCACTCCAGTATTCTGGCCTGGAAAATTCCATGGACTATACTGTCCGTGGGGTCACAAAGAGTCAAACACAACTGAGCGACTTTCACTCACTTCCTATTCTAACTACCTAACAGAATTAAGTAGATCTGGATCCTACTCCAGTCCTCCTCTGTAACAGAGACAGGCAAACTAATTTCTCTATACCTCAGTACCTGCACTTCTGGGAAAAAAAAAAAAGAATTTTTGTTTAATGAAGAGTATCTACTACTGCTCTTAAAACAAGATAGAAAAATAGTATTTTTAAGTGTGCAGCAAGTTACAGTTGTAGACAGAAAACAAAATTATTAGAAAAGGTTAGCTGTAATTTTAATCTTATTTCATATAATACTTGTTTAATTAAAAGAAAAAGACTTGCAGTGCAGGTGACACGGGTTCAATCACTGGTTGGGGAACTAAGATTCCATCTGCTGTGGGGCAACTAAGCCTGCACACAGCACTTAGAGAGGAGCCTGGTGCAGCAATAAATGGATATGCCGCAACTAAGACCCAATGCAGCCAATAAATAAATTAGTGTTTTTTTTTTAAAAAAAGAAAAAGAATACAGGTAATATACTCTGCTATATCTGTAATTTCTAAAAGTACCAAAGGGAAAATACAAACTTCCTAGAATACAGGAAAGATTTTTAAAACTTTAAACATAATAGAAAAAACGATGTTTTTGTTGAAGCCATGATTCATGCTTAAATGTCTGTATATAATCCAAAATTTTTAATAAACTTCCAGGTTGTTGTTGCTGTTGTTTAGTTGTGCTCGACTCTGTGACTCCATGGACTGTAGCCTGCCAGGCTCCTCTGTCCATGGCATTTTCCAGGCAAGAATACTGGAGTTGGTTGCCATTTCCTTCTCCAGTTCTGGACCCAGAGATCAAACCCGTCTTTCCAGCATTTGCAGGTGGATTCTTTACCTCTGAACCACCTGGGAAGCCTAAACTTTCAGGTTACAAAAATCTAATTTATAAAAGACTGAGAAGAAAGCACTGCTTCCACTTTCATTGTAGAAAAACTTCTTTGAGAAAGACTGATGAATGGTATTTTTTGCCTTATCTTTCCCACTCTCTTCTCCAAATATTGGAATTTACATGACACTTTTTTTTAAATCCTTAATTTCTAACTCTTAATTGCCAGTCTCATATGCCCCATGCTTGTGACATCACAAATCTCTTCCCATGGAACTAGCAGTTTGCCCTATCTTAATTAAATGCACTGTGAGGTTTGAACGTATCAGTAATAAATAATCATTCCAGGAGCCAATCAAAATACAAGTGAAAACAAAATATATTATGCATAAATGAATAAATTATAAACAAAAAGGAAAGAGAACATGTAAAGGACAGATAATATCATTACTTTTCTGATGACTAGTGTTCCTGCAACCACATTTCTAATAATATTTCATATGAACAAGATTAAATGCATTATATATTTCTGTGTACCTGTGGCTCCAAAAAACATTTATTCCACTTATATATTCTTAATTCACATGTTCTCAGGATTTGGTTTTGGAAATATCAATTATTTAGGGTTCTTTTGAAAAAATCTGTACAAGAGTACTTCTCATTTACGACAAGAGATATAAAAATGAAAATTTTACCACATGAAAATTTTGTCAATCACTATGGTGATATCATCCTGTATCTAGTTGACTGTTCATTTTTCAGTTTTGTGTTTTTAAGGTAAATATATTCATTATAATCATAAAAGCAGGCAATGGTTCCCTCCAGCTGAGTTACAATTAAAACCACTACATGAGTCCACCTGTCTGATGGACTGTTTAGCAAAAGCACTGAAATTTTTCAAAACCCTCATTGTCATTTGATACATATATATAATGTATATACTATGTTCCCTTTTGATAATTATAAATAAAATGATCCTGAGTTTAAAACAAGTAATTTGCTCAAGTGTCTTTATTTTTGCTAAACTTGGGATTCTAGGAAGTTCTGAGGACTGAAATGTAGTCATTCGTCTTGCTGTTCTTTTATTAAGCCTCAGCTTGGTGTATCTGTAGATAGTCTGAAAGGCTCCAGATCTAAAGATAATCAAGATCACATGATTGAAGAATGGACCAATTGCTTGCAGATCCAGGATCCAACAGTGGAAAGCTAATGCCCTCCTTGTTGAAAGCATATAATCATTTTGAAGTATCATCTTTGTTTTTTTTTTTTTTTTTTAAGAGAATGTCAAAAAAGCAGAGTCTAATTTTATGTGCCTGGGAGTAGCTATCTAAGCTTCAGGCAATACAAACGCTGCTATTACTGGGGAGTAAAGCTCTGCATAATTAACAAACATCATCAGCCTTACAGTTCCTGCAGAATGCGGTAAGTTCCTTGCCTGAAGGCTGCTCTCATTCTAGTAAGTCTGTTTACCCTGTCCAAGATTAGATTAGTTTAATTATTATGAAAAAGACTGCTAAGATCTTACAGCCTAATTATGCAAATGTTTCTAAATGTTCACAAAAGTAATTTATTTATTTGGAGATAAATGAATCTGTTTTGTCATAAAACAGATTGCAGTCCTGGCAATGTACAAGCAGGGTTATGCAGCCCTGGGCAAATCTTTCACCACAAATATCAGTGGGATCCCTAGATTACAACATTTAAAAATACATAAATGTTTTTAGCAGGTTTTTATTGTTTTTGTAAATTATAGTAATCCCAGAAAGAACTATCACAGGTTTAATACTCACCAACCTTGTTATGAAAACATGGTTTCTCAGCAGAAGCATTTAAAAGATGCTAACAGCCAAAACATTCCTGCTAGACCTATTAAGGTACACCTGTTTTATTGTGTTTAGAGCAGCTATCTTCACAAGACTGTGGGTTTTTTTTCCCTCTTTCTTTCTTGTAGTATTGTAGTTTAAGTTACTCTTAAATGAAAATACTGGAAACAGACAGTAGGATACACATATAGATGATATTACTTATATTCGTTTTGCCTGTAAAAATACTGTTGCATTTTAAATAAGTTAAACCAATGTTTCTATCTACAAGGGACTTCTACATCCAATTTTAAATAACAATATTTTGATATATAATGTAGTTGATCTTACAAACTTGGAAACACACATTTTAATTATATCAAGTCTCTGAGTCTTATAATTTTATAAATAATATTATCAATGTCATTAATATATCTAAATAAGCAAGTCTTAAAATAATCCAACTGAGGTCAGATATCCAGAGCTTCAAACTTTGACATAAGAAAACTTTAACAAATTTGCACAAGCTTAAGGATCTTTAGCAATAAATTCATTCATTCATTCATTCAAACAAGGAATTGGGCAAATAGTTGATAGGGGAATTACAGTGCATATATGTTGTTCCTGCTTGCTTGACATTTGTTGTACCTTCTTCTGAAAATAGAGCCCATATAGCCTGGGGCAAACCCTTCTCAAAATTTAAATGAGAATGAGTATCCTCCATCTCCCTCCCCTCCTACCACAAGGGTGATCACTTGACCTAAGTCAAGCCAATCCCAGGATCTACCTACTGGAAGTTATTAAGGAATGATGATGATAATGGTGATAGAATAACCAAGTGAGCTGCAATGTAAAGAGGCATTATTTATTGAGTACCTTCTATATGCTGGATACGGTGATATACTCCTTATAACATAATCCCGTTTAATCCTCAACTCCTTTTCTACTGAAGATGTAAAGCTATTAGAAGGTAGTATTGGGGATATCAACAGCACACAGTATGGAAAGAGTCTGTCAAAGAGACAGGCTAAGAACAAAAACAGCATACTCTTGACCTGGACTTGAAATTTTCAATTAGGAATTTTATAGTTATTATTGTTGTGTTGCAAGTAACAGATTTTAAAATGGGGACTGAGTTATTAGCCATGGTTGACCATACCCTGAAGAGCCATGACCTAACCAGAGGACAAATGCAGATAAATTGGAGAATCCTGAAGATGGAAATAGACACAGAATTTGAACACCAGAGAAGGGGTATATATACTTCAGAGTGTATATGGTAGTTGTTACATATTATGTTTTTCAAAGTAGATATGGAAGAAGGAAGGTGAGGTGCATATTATGCCTGACAACCCACAATAAAATGCAAGGAAATCTGAGGTTATAAGGTGCTCAGCAACATTTTCCACGTATTTTGGTAAAGGAAACCCTTCTTTCATGTGAAGTACTGATATACCATGATTAGGTTCAAAAGAGCTTGCCCCATTTCCCTGTGTGTGTAGAGACTGGCACACAACCCAGTTTAGACCAATCAAATCCTCCACTAGGAAATTTTGCCAGACCAAACAAGGAGGTAGTCATTTTTCAGGTGAGGTTAAGCTGGTTTGTTGTGGGTCTTTGGGGAGACTGTTGGGGTGCACTATGGCTGTCTTGCCCCATTTATGGGAGATCCTATCTGGAAGGAAGCCAGTGGGAGAAGAAAGTGTTGAGCCCCTGGGTCTAAACATGGCTGAAATCAGATCTCATCTGAGACTTTTCAGATATTTGAGTCAATAAATTCTCTTTTCTTTTAAAATTGATTTCATTTATTTTTGGCTGCTCTGGGTTTTCATTACTGAGCATGGGCTTTCTCTAGTTTCAGGGAGTGGGACCTACTCTCTGGTTGCAGTGAGTGGGCTTCTCATTGCAGTGATTTCTCTTGTTGAGCAGCACGGGCTCTAGAGCATAGGCTTCAGTAGTTGCAGCTTGCGGGCTCTAGAGGGCCAGCTCAGTACTTGTGGCACATGGGCTTAGTTGCCCCCATCCCCAACCCCGAATGTGGAATCTTCCCAGACCAGGGATTGAACCAGTGCCCCCTGCATTGGCAGGCAGGTTCTGAACCACTGGACCACCAGAGAAGGCCAATAAATTCCTTTTTATGCTTAAGCTAGTTGGAGTTTGATTCCTGTCACTTATAATCAGTGTCTTACTGAGAAGAGAAGTTTGAAAATCAAGTGAAATGAACTCAAACCCACTATCATTTTCCCCCTATATTTATGTTTGTAACCATTATTTTGAGATTTAGTTTGTTTTTAGAGATGTGAATTATGTTCATTTCAGCTAAGGATCCCAAACACAGCAAATCAAAATTTTGTCAACTTTGTTTACTCCCACTTGCTTTTCTTCCTCTTGAGACCCGTGGGACATGATGGTGGACACTTCTTAGGGCCTTGGTCAGAAATCTGTACTTCTTGTTTCCTCCATTTCCTGTGTCTTTAACCATGAACGATACCATAAATTTGGGGGATAAATCTCAACAGCAAAAGACAATGACTATATAAATATACCAAAGTGTTTCTTTCAGTCAGGGCTTTGCCATAGGAGAATATAGTTTATTTGAAAGAGATGAGTTAGAAATAATGGAGTTTGACTTGTGTGTGTGTGTGTGTGTGTGTGTGTTTAAATTAACTGCTATTTAAATAAGCAGGACAATGAGTCTACAGGGAGATTCTAGCTGAAGTTCTCTTTTGTTTTAAATGGATAGTATGAACCATGAGCTTAACAGACTGATATCACCATTATCTTAGTTATTGAAGCCATTAGAAGCTGTGTGCTGTCAGTTAAATGATCATATCTCAAGTGCACCTGCTTTATAATTATTCATTTGGTGCAAGATGATTAACATATTCCTTAAATCATTTACAGACAACCTGACTTAACATTAAAAATTTTGGTTTTTGCTCTTTAGAACAAATTAATGAGGTATATAAATTTATGGGTACACAGAAATCTTGTACAATTCAAATAATTAGGCTATAAGAGATCTACAATTTGTGTGACTTCTTATCTGTAGGTAAGTAATGGTTACTTACTCATGAGCAGATATATTTAAGAAATTTCTGAAATAATGCAAAAATAATTTCAGGGGACAAACTAATGCAGATTTCTCATTCAAGTGAGTAATCAACAGAGTGCTTCAAATAACTAAAGATATTTGTTGTAAAATGGTAATGACATCTAATTAATAGAATCCCAAGAATTTACAGTTTTTAGCACATTGCACATAGTAAGTACTCAGTTAATGATTATAACATCAATAATGATATGCTCAGTTGTACAGATGTAGAGGAGCTTCCTGGGTGACTGAGTTGTAAAGAATCTGCCTGTAAGGTAAGAGACATTCCTACAGTTCAGGAAGATCCCTTGGAGAAGGAGACAGCAACCCACTCCAGTATTCTTGCCTGGGAAATTCCATGGACAGAGGAGCCTGGAGGGCTACAGTCCCTGGGGTCGCAAGAGTCAGACAAGACTTACGACTAAGCTACCACCACCAGGGACATAGAGAATATAAAATATAGCTTGTGTACTTGAAGAACTTATGTTACTAGAGAAAATATAACCAAAAGAATTTAACAATACAGATACTTTATGTAAACAATGCCACTGCTCTTCCCTATTCTGTAGTGGGTTCTTATTATGTGCCACACATTGCCCTAAGCGTTTCACTTGGCTGTATTAATCAGTTTAATCTTCATAATATACCTACAAGGTTGTACTACTTTTTTTTTAAATACTGAGAGTTCATTTTAATCTTTAATTAAAATATGTATCTATCTTATTTTATTTACTTTATTACTATTATTTTCTTGGCATCACAGCATGCAAGCTCTTAGTTCCCTGACCAGGAGTCAAACCTATGCTATTAATGTCTTCAGTTCACATATAACGACAGTGAGACATAAAAAAGTAGCTTAGTTTCAGTCACACAACTGGGCTGTGCTCAGTAGTGTCAGACTCTTTTGACCCCATGGACTGTAGCCAACCAGGCTCCTCTGTCCATGGGATTTTCCTGGCAAGAATTCTGGAGTAGGTTGCCATTTCCTCCTCCATGGGATCTTTCTGACCCAGAAATTGAACCTGAATTTCCTTAGATACCTGCTCTGCAGGAAGATACTTTATTGCTGAGCCACCAAGAAAGTGCAGTCACATAGCTACCAGGCAGCAAAGTCAAGGTTTGATTTGAGTCGGTTGACTCACTTTTACCACTGCCTCAGAAGGGATGTATGTTGGTTGCTCAGTCGTGTCCAACTCTTTGGGACCCCATGGATGGTAACCTGCCAGGATCTTCTGTCTTCTCCATGATATCATTTCCAAGTAAAATTCATACATTTATTCATTCATTGATTTAACAGATATTGATTAAGATCTACCATGTATTGGGTTTACAACAGTTAACAAAACAAAGTGGCTGCTCCCATGGAATGTACATTCTAGGAGGGAGAAACTAGCACCAAATATAATTTAGAATATGTTAGGAATGATAAGTGCTGTGAAGAAAAATAAATCAAGGAGTGGGAGTGAATTAAACAGAGAATAAGAAAAAGATTATATAACATTTGGGAGAAATCTGAATACAGTGAAGGAGGAAGTAGCACAGAGGGAGGAACACAAGGAATAAGAACTTTCAAAGTAAGAACATCCCTAACGCAAGATAACTACTTGTCAGAGAGTGAGTAAGGTGGTTGAGGTGAAATGGAAGAGAGAAAACCAGCCAATTAGCCAGAAGAAGAACATAATGTCTTGTAGACCAAGGTAAAGACTTGGAATTTTCCCATCAGTGAGATGGTATATCATTGGTGCGTTTTGAGCAAATCAGGATTGCTCTGTCTTTGACATGGTAGAGAAAAACTAAAAAAGTAGGGGTAGAAGTAAAGAAACAAACTAAGGAGCAATTACAAAAATCTAGAAGAAGTGATGAGGACCTCATCCAGAACAGTACCTAAGAAAATGATAATTGAATCCTAAAAGTAGTTTTATGCAAGAGCCAACACAATTTATTGATGGATTCTTTGTCAGGTATTAAGAAAAATGCTCAAAGCTTAGAAATAACGCAAAAAGTGGATGGGGTAGAAGTTCGATGTCCTATGGAGGCAAAGGCCTAACTATATGTTATCTAGGTATATCTACTTTGTTTGCATTAAAGGCTTCAGGCTCACTGAAGTTACAAGTCAACTTACCAACTTTTGTCCAGTGGAGATGTGACTAATTCCTGTCTAGTGGAAAAGATACTCCCAAACGTTATAGTTTATTTTTCTTTGGGATATTAATCTGTTTTATATATAAACCCAGCAACCTCTTTTTAGTATTTCTTCGTGTGCTTATAAATACATATTACTGGTTCCCTCAGCCTTTGACACATGTTCATTTTATATTTGCATGAGTGTTGTGCATTTTACATTGGAAAATTACACTTAAAACATAAGTTAGAGAACAAATTAAGAATGATATCACAGTTACTGTGTTAGCATTTAAAAGAATGCAGTATCATTTTCTCTGAATTGAGAAAGTATGACAGTGGAACAGGAGTGTGGGGGCGGGAATGGTATGGGGGAATAAGAGTTTGATGTGAGGCATTTAAATTTCTATAGTAGAATCACTAAATAGGCAGAGTCAGATATTCAGGTGAGAAGCCCAGGTTGAAGAAATAAATTTGTAACAGATCATATAAATGAAACCCAAAGGCATACTGCATGAGATTACCTAAACTTGAGTATAAATAGAAGAAAAAAGTGCCCAAGGTCTGATACATGGGGCACTCTAACACTGAAAGATTGAGTCTATGAGGAGGAGTCAGCAAAGAGCACTAATAAGGAACAGCCACAAGGGCAGAGAAAGTTTTACAGAGTGATATCCCAGGAAAAGAAACTGTTTCAAGAAGAAGGTTGATGTCAAATGATGCCAGTAAGCTCCAGTAAAATTAGGATGGGAATTGACCACTGGTGTTTTGCATCCCAAAGACATTGAACCGAGTAGTTTGGGGCCAATGAAGACTAAAGGCAGATGGATGCAGTGGCATAAATAGAGACAGTCAACCACAGAAATATAAACTGTAGAATGAATAAAGTGGAGTATAGTCATACTATAAGATATTATCAGTAAATCAAATGAGCAAGCTAAAGGTAAAAACAAGAATATAGAGGCACCTTATAAACCTAATACTGAGGAAAAAAAAAAAAGTTGGAGAAGACTCTTGAGAGCCCCTTGGACTGCAAGGAGATCCAACCAGTCCATCCTAAAGGAAATCAGTCCTGAATATTCATTGGAAGGACTCATGCTGAAGCTGAAGCTTCAATACTTTGGCCATCTGATGCAAAGAATAGACTCATTGGAGAAGACCCTGAGGCTGAGAAAGATTGAAGGTGGGAGGATAAGGGAATGACAGAGGTTGAGATGGTTGGATAACATCACTGACTCTATGGACATGAGTTTGAGTAAGCTCTGGGAGTTGTTGATGAGCAGGGAGGCCTGGCAAGCTACAGTCCATGTGGTCACAAAGAGTTGGACATGATTGAGCAACTGAACAGAACTGACAAAAAAAAAAAAAAAAAGAAACAAGGCACAGAGTACCTACTACACAATTCCATGTACTAAATGGTCAGAATTAAGTAGAACAAAATAATACTATTAAATATTTATGGATGTCTACATTGGCAGTCAAACTATAAAACTTTAAATAAAAACAAGAAAATGATTACCATGAAAGTCAAGTTAGTGGTTCCCTCTTGGGAGGAGGAAAAGCAATGTGACTTAGAAAGGATATGTGGAGGTTACTGGGATGCTGACTCTGTTCTATTTCTTATCTTTAGTGATGATTATAGGAGTGGCTCCCTTATAAGTGTTCCCATACATTATTCATCTAAATTGTGTTTTCTGCAGTGTTTTGCTCAAGTGCTTGTGTCACACTAAAATAAATTTTTAAGAGTGAATAGAAGGTTTAGCCTTAGTTGCTCAGTTGTGTCCAACTCTTTGTAACCCCATGGGCTGTAGCCTGCCAGGCTCCTCTGTCCATGGGATTCTCCAGGCAAGAATATTAGAGTTGCTATTCCTTTGGCAATACTAGGGTTGCCATTCCCTTCTCCAGGGGATCTTCCTGACCCAGGGATCAAACCCAGGTCTCCTGCATTTCAGGAAGATTCTTTACCATCTGAGTCACCAGGGAAGACCAAGATTTAGAACATAGACTTCAGATAATTTATTCAAGAAATTTTTTTTTCAGTAAAGAGTGGGGGCAGAGAAATGAGGCAATGACTGGAAAGAGATGTGAGTTCAAGGGAAGAGAGTGCCACATGTTTGCCAGCTGAAGGAAATTATCCTGTAGTGGGGGAAAATTGATGACTTAGGAGAGAAGAAGAACAACGCAGATGTGGAATCTTTGAGTACTTAAGAGAAAAACACAAGGGGGTGTTGGCCCCAGTGGGCTTCCCTGGTGGCTCAGATGGTAAAGAATCTGCGTATAATAGGGAAGACCTGGTTTGATCCCAGGCCAGGAAGATCCCCTAGAGAAGGGAATGGCTACCCACTCCAGTATTCTTGCCTGGAGACGTCCATGGACAGAGGAGCCTGATAGGCTACACTCCATGCAGTCGCAAAGAGTCAGACACAACTGAGTGACTAACACAATTTCACTCTCAAGAAAACAAGTGGTTCACACATATAACAAAAAAGAAGGTATCCATGGGTATAGATGCTGGATATTTGACAAACAGAATGATGGCAGCAAATGGATATTCTTGATTGCTTCTATTAATATTTTCTCAGCCTAATAAGATAAGTTATTTTCTGATATTGTGGAGAAGTAGGAAGTGTTGAAGATTTCAAGAAAAAGGAAAGGTGTGAAATCATTATCTACGGGGCAATGGAAAATGAGTTGTCTAAGGAAATGTCTAATAGGATTGTCTATTGGGCAGCAAGCACTAAGGTCTCACTTGAGGCTAGTGGTCACAAATTTAATGTAAGACTCTACTTGTTTTTCTCCATCAACACTCAGTTCTGTAGATACAAGATTAATAATTGTATTTGACTAGAGTTAGGCTTTTGCTGGTAAGATACTGTTTGGCAGAAACTAGCAAGGAAGTCCATGCAAGGAAATGCTTATAATGGTAGATAGAATTCAAGGTTCATAATCGGTCAAGTGATAGTGAAAAGGTTGTTGAGTCAGTGAATTAAGAGTATTGGTGATTTTAAAGAATGATGAACCATATCAAGAAAAAATTTATATAGCTACAGTATTGAGTTATTGATATTGGCCAAATACTGATTTAGGAATATAAAAATTAGAGTACAGCTTTGTATACTTTCTTATGAGCACCTTTGTCCTCTTCAAGACTCCTTTCTCTTTCTCCATACATACCTTCCTGAAACAGAAATAATTGAATAGGAAAGAAAATGTGTGTGGGTAGGGACAGGGGAGTGGTGCATAAAAAAAAACATAGAAGGAAAAATGTCTCCCATTAAAAAGAGTTCCTGGGTCCCCATGTACTCAGACTAACTCAGTTCACCCATGGGGACATAAGAGGAGCTATTTGTCTCGGGCAGCATGTAAGCCATTAAAATAAAAATGACCATTATCTCCTTCTGGGTGGGCAATGAGAATTTCTTCCTAGCGACTCCCCATAGAACTCACAAAGTGCTCATTATCATGACTAGTTTAATAGCTAACAAAGGGAAGAATTGAGAGGAAAAAGTTTTGCCAACATCATTTTCTTACTAAAAATATTGTGCTCCATCTTCAATCTGTTAAAACAATAGCTGGAAATGCAGTCTAAAATTTCCAGTTATAGCTCCAGCTCATTCCTCTAGATTCTATTGTTGTTCAGTTGCTCAGTCATGTTCAACTCTTTGCAATCCCATGGACTGCAGCACACCAGGCTGCCCTGTCTCTCACCATCTCCCAGAGTTTGCCCCAACTCATGTCCATTGAGTCAGTAATGCTATCCAACCATCTCATCCTCTGTTGTCCCCTTCTTCTCCCGCCTTCAATCTTTCCCAGCATCAGGGTCTTTTCTAATGAGTCAGTTCTTCATATCAGGCAGCCAAAGTATTGAAACTTCAGCTTCAGCATCAGTCCTTCCAATGAATATTCAGGGTTGATCTCCTTTAGGATTGACTGGCTTGATCTCCTTGCAGTCCAAGGGGCTCTCGAGAGCCTTCTCCAACACCAGAGTTCAAAAGCATCAATACTTTGATGCTCAGCCTTCTTTATGGTCAACTCTCACATCCATACACAATGGCTGGAAAAACGATAACCTTGAATAGACTCTGTATTCTCACATAATTTCTTTAGAAAGTGATATCTTAGAGATAAGAAAATGAGGTGCAGATATCTGTCCTTTTAAATTAAATAATGTAAGCACTACATATAGGCATTCCATGAAATCCTTTCAAAATGACTATTCAATAAAAAAATGACCTGAAGACTAATACTTCAAACCTTATACTTTAGAGACCACAGACCATCATCATCTGAAATGCTGTGTGAAAGGTTGTGCAGTGGTTTAAAAAAAAAATCCTCTTGCCAATGCAGGAGATATAGATTTGATCCCTGGGTTGGGAATATTCCCTGGAAGAAGAAATGGCAACCTACTCCCATATTCTTACCTGGAAAACCCCATGGACAGAGTCCATAGGGTTGCAAAGACTTGGACATGACTGAGTGACTGAGCACGCACATATATGAAAGTTCTTAGTGTATTAGGGAACAAATATATTCATAAAACCTGAGGTATACTTAGCCTATACATAGTCATGTGTGAAGAGGACTCTTTAAGAGACAACTTCATGTTTAAGGTAAAAAATGTGGAAGGGAAAAATAACTCCATATCTGATGTCTTATATTTTAGCTTGCTTTTCTTTTTTTTCAAATTGAAGTATAGTTGATGTACCATATTATCTAAGTTGCAGGTGTATAATATAGTGATTCATAATTTTTAAGGTTATTCTCCAGTTATAATTATTTTAAAAATATTGGCTATATTCCCTGAGTTGTATATTATGTGCTTGTAGCTTATTCTATAAAAAGTAGTAAGTAACTCTCAATCTAACCCCAATGTTGCCCCTCTTCCCTCCCCTTTACCCATTAGTAACAACTAGTTTGTTCTCTATGTCTGTGAGTCTGTTTCCTTTTTTCTATACTCACTAGCTTGTTTTACTTTTAGATTCCACATATAAATGATATCATACAGTCTTTGTCTTTCCCTTTCTGATTTTTTTCTCTTAGCTTGTACCCTTGAAGTCCATCCTTGTTGTTACAAATGGCAAGATTTCATTCTTTTTTGTGGCTGAGTACTACTCCATTGTATGTACACATGTGTGCCGTCCGATGCTTCAGTCATCCAACTCTGTGTGACCACGTAGACTATAGCTTGCCAGGCTCCTCTGTCCATGGGATTTTCCATGCAAGAATACTGTAGTGGGGTGCCATTTCCTTCTTCAGAGGATCTTCCCAACCCAGGGATCAAACATGAATCTCTTATGTCTCCTGCATTGGCAGGTGGGTTCTTTAGGCCCCATATGTTATATGCATATTTTTGCAACCACATGGATGGATCTTGAAGGCATTATGCTAAGTGAAACAGGTAAAACAGAGGAAGACAAAGTGATGTGATACATATATCACATCTTCTTTATTCCTTCATCTATTGATGGACACAGGTTAATTCTATATCTTGACTAATGTAAATAGTGCTTCTATGAACACTGGGGTCCAAGAATCTTTTCAAGTTAGTGTTTTTGTTACTTCTGTATTAGTTGTTTTTCTTACTTCTACAGAGCAATACTGTCTAAGTGGGAATAGTATATCAATAGTAGAACAAACAAGCTTTCACAGTGATCCCAATCTTCCCCAGATGGATCCACATCAATTGATATGACGTTACAAGGTGTATTCAGGCCTGAATTTCCATATCCCTGACTATTCTTTTTACATTGAGTTATATGGTAGCCCATGTCTGTAGATTCTTTGGGCTCAAATTTTTCCTTATAGACCTTGATGGGGGGACTTGGATATATTGAACTTTTCCCAAGGACTCTTGTCTGTCATATCACCTGAAAGATACAATCACTCACACTGCCAGAGTGCACTTTAAGCAGAAGGTCTGAGAGCTGAGAGCCAAGTCCCTGCTGAGACATTAAGATTAAAGTTCAAATGCTGAGGACCACGTTACAAGTCCAGGATGTTTGAAAGCAGACAAGCAAGCAAGGGTCCGAAGCATAGCTGCAATCAGCCAACAGATGTTTCAGAGGAGCTTAGAGTTCATCAAAGGACCTTACTAGCATTTACCTTAGCCACAGTCAACTTATGGGAAAAGAAGCATGTTATAAAATTATAAAAGAATGTGGGTTTTCTTATAATAATGTAATTCTAAAAATTCAGGGAATTGAATTTTATTCTTAGAAAAACCCTATAGGTTTACTGAAGTAAAATTAGAAAGTAGCAAAAATAAAAAGGAAAAATAATTTCATAACCTGTCACAAAAGATGCATTTATATTTTTAACAAAATAGAACTAACAGCAACATTTCATTCTGTGTTTGTCATTTAGCATATTTAGAATGGTATTTTAAGGTATCTTTCTTATCTAGAAAAGCAACCTACAAAAGGAATAAAATATGTGCAAGCCACCTGATCAGGAGTTAATATCCAAAATATATAAAGAACTCATACAAATCAATAGCAAAGAATAATATGAGTAAAAATGGACAAAGATTTGAAGACATTTTTTCCAGAGAAGATACATAAATGGCCAAGAGCTACATGAAAAGATCCTACAAGTCACTAATCACCAGGGAAATGCAAATCAAAATCACAATGAGATACTACTTCAAAACTCTCAGAATGGTTACTATCAAAGGGATGAGATAACACACACTGGTGAAAACATGAAGAAAATGGAATACTTGTGCACTGCTGGCAGGAATGTAAATTTGTGCAGCTATCATAGAAAACATCATGGAGGTTCCTCAAAAAAATGAAAATTACCATATGTCCCAGCAATCCCACTTCTGGGTTAGGATATGTGAAGGAAATGAAATCACTATCTTGAAGAAATAACTGTATACCCATGTTCATTGCAGCAGCATTCACAATAGTCAAGACATGGAAACAACCTAAGGATCCATCAACAGATGCATGGATAAAGAAAGTGTAGAATGTCAAAGCATAAAGACATAATGGAGTATTCCCTCAAAACAATGGAATGCCATTCAGCAACAAAAAGAAAGAAAATCTGCCTTTTGCAACAACATGGATGGATCTTGGAGGCATATGCTAAGTGAAACAGGTGAAACAGAAGAACAGATACTGTATAACATCACTTACAAATGGAGTTTCAAAAAGCCGACTTAAAAAAAAAAAAAGAGCAGAATAGTGGTTGCCAGGGGCTGGGGTGGGGAAAATGGGGAGATACTGATTAAAGGGTACAAACATCTAGCTATAAAATAAAAAAATTTAGGGATCTAATGTAGGCAGTATGGTGACTATAAATAACAATATTATGCTATGTATTTGAAAATTATTGAGACAGTAAATCTTAAAATCTATCATCACAAAAAATAAATTTTAATTAAGGGAGGGATGGAGATATAAACCTACCTTATCAAAGTAATCATTTGACAAAATATGTGTGCATCAAATCATTATGTTGTACACTTTAAGCTTACATATGTTATGTCAATATTATCTCGATAAAGCTGGAAAAGAAAGTGTAATATTATGGATCATCTTAATGCTGAATGAAATAAGATATTCTGTCTATTTCATTGATAATCTATTTTAAGTATTTAGATGGTTTCATTGTTGTATACATCTGTGATGCCTTCTGTCACCAACAATCGAGTTAGGCCAAACGTCACAGGTGAAGTGCATACTCCTCCACAAGAATGCACTCACTTCTGAAAAGAGCCACAAGTTGAAGATTATCCATGCCACTCCACTCTTGACCAGCTGGCTACAAATTTGGGAATCCCCACTAACCAATCCTCTACTTTGCACAATTTTCTGGAATGTCTTATAGAACTCAAGAAAGAGCCACACTTACTACAGTTTTATTATAGCAAAACAATACGAATCAGAACCAGCCAAAGGAAACAATGCAGAAAGACAAGTCTTGGAAATTACCAAATGAGAAGCTTCCATCATCCATGGGGATGCATTACCCTCCAGGTACATCCATGTGTGACAAAACAAAAAATAATCCTGACCAGGGAAATTTACTGAGTTTTATTGGGATTTCATAACATGAGTACGATTACTTGAATGGTTAGTCATGGAGTCAAACTCCATCTGCAGCCACTTTCTCATCCCAGACTCATGCCACAAAGCTTGCAGATCTAACCATTTAATCATGTGGTCAATCTTCCTGTCATGGCCAGCTCTCATCTGGAGTTATCGCCTCAGCATAAACTGTCTACCATGCATAACATATACCCTTGTTACTTGGGAAATATCAAAAGCTTAGAGGTTAACTTCTAGGAACCAGAGGCAATGACCAAATTCTTTATTACACAATACCTTAAGCTGATCATATTCCTCCATTCATAGTGCATTGGCCCAACCAGTGCCCACGAAACTTCTCTTTGGTTTTTTTTAATATTTATTTATTTTTATTTTATGCCTAATTCTGTTTTAACCCCCTTTTCCCATTGTACTCACTCTAATGCATTTTGTTATATATACAGAGATATATCTTCATCCTTATAAAATATATAGTAATTAATATAGATAAATGGTATAGTGTTAAAAAGTCTATCCTCAACCCTTAATGTCATTGTTTTACAGCTATACATATGGCTGTGTGGCTTCTAATTACTGTGTAGTATTCTATAAGATGGGTTTCCATGGTGGCTCAGTCAGGAAAGAATCTGCCTGCAATGCAAGAGATGCGAGTTTGATCCCTGGGTCAGAAAGATCCCCTGGAAAAGGACATGACAAACCATTCCAGTATTCTTGCCTGAAGAATCCCATGGACTGAGGAGCCTGGTGGGCTGCAGCCCATAGTGTGCAAAGAGTCAGACATGTCTGAAGCAACTGAGTATGCACACCTGCATTCTATGAGTTTCGTCTATTCCTGGACTCACTGATACTCTAGGTTGACTCTAATTCCCCTTTTCCACAAACAGTGCTGGACTGAACATATTCCTATGTGTCCCTTTAAGGATGTATACCAGAGTATCACTGGAGTAAACACCCATGAATGGAATCATAGATTAAAGATTGTTGGAGTATAACTAAATCTAACCAGATTGTGCTTCACAACAGCTGAGTCAGTGGTGTAGGGAGGTCTCTATTTCACAATGTAACTGATCATCCTTAATGCTATCCAGTTTTCTAAGTTCTACAATTTGATAGGAGTGAAGTGGTGTTTCACTGTTGTTGTAATTTGTATGCTTTGATTACTGATGAATTGAAACATCTCTTATTCTTGTTAGGCATTTAGTTTCCTCTGTTTGTGAATTGCCAGTTCATATCCTTTGCCCATTTTTACACTGAATTTACTGTCTTGATTTTCAGACAACTCTTTGCATATTTCATGTATTTACCTCTTGTTCTTAATACTAAAAACCTTTTCTCTGCCTACAACCATCTGTTAACTTTCGTTTGTGTCTTTCATTGAAATATGCCTCTAATTTGACATAGCTAAATAAACTATTTTCTTCTCTTTATGATTTGTACTTTTGCAGTCTTCTATGCAAAACTGTTCCTCACTTTCAGGTTGGTCTGGGATTCTCCTACATATTCTTCTATTAATTTTGTAATTTTCATCTTTCATATTTAGGTCATTAATTCATATGGTATACACCTTTGCATATGATATCAGAAAAGGATTCAAACTTTTCACCCCATGTAGTGTATCAATTTTCCCAACAACTTCTAAATAATTTTTCTTTCTCTATTGGCTTGTATTGTCCCTTTTACATATCAATTCCCATATAAACAGGTCTATTTCTGAATCCTCTATTCTTGGGCCTCTTGTGTCCAGTATTATGCCCACATTATAACTGTAGTGGGCTTCCTAGGTAACACTAGTAGTAAAGCATCTGCCTGCCGATGCGAGAGACACAAGAGATGTGGGTTCAACCCCTGGGTTGAAAAGATCCCCTGGAAGAGGGCACGGCAACCCACTATAGTACTCTTGCCTGGAGAATCCCATGGAGAGCGCAGCCTGATCCTCTGAGGAGTCCATAGCATTGCAAAGAGTTGGACATGACTGAAGGAATTTAGCATGCACACACACATGACTGTAGTATGTTTTATTTACTGAAGGTAAGTCACAATATGTTTATATTCCTTTAAATCATTTCCCCACAAATGTTTGATTCGTTTTGCTATTGTATTATTTTGCTCTTGTAAATGATATAACATTGTCTCCTGTATTTTCTAGCTAGTTATTTTTTTTTCTTTTTTTTTTATTAATTTATTTTTTTAATTGTTTTTGCCATACATTGTCATGATATCACCATGGGTTTACATATGCTTCCCCTCCGGAACCCCCCCCCCTCTTCCCTCCCCCCCCCCCCCGGGAAATCTCGCTGCACCAGCCCCGAGCATCAGTCCTGGGCTGGCGATTGATTAGACATATGAAAATTAACATGCTTCAATGTCCTTCTCCCATATCATCCCACCCTTACCCTCATCCACAAAGTCCACGAGTCTATTCTATACATCTGCATTCCTTTTGCTGTCTCGTATGTCTAGCTAGTTATTTTTATTGCCATAGAAAAAGTCTATCGATTTTTGCTAGCTATTCTGGTATTCAGCAAGCTTGATCAATTTTCTCATTAGAACTAATAACTTGCCTGTTGATCTTTTAGGTTATCTACACAGCTAAACATATCATCAGCAAATAATGACAGTTTCATCACTTCCCTTTCAATCTTTATGCCTCTCATTTTTCCTTTCCAATTTTATATTACTGGCATTGCTATAATAAACACCCTGAAAGCTAAATGCCTGAGCATAATCATATTTTAAATAGGATATATTCATAGAAGTAAATTTTCTGGTCAGAGAGTATTTTTAATTTTTAAAGATTTTACATTATATTTTTATAATTTATATAATAAATTTATATCAAAACATTGTTCCATTAATAGTATAACGAAGTGATCATACTTTGGAATTTTCATCAATATCTGGAGTTATCTATTAAATAATTTAATAATTATTTAATATTATTAAAATATTAAAAGATGTCTTCTTTTAATTTGTTTCCTTATTATTAAAAATGTTGAAATTATGTTCAAGTATTAGGTATAGAATAAGTGGAATGAGGTAGTTAAGAAAGTACATTTGTTTTCATCTGTGAAAATTTTATTAAGATATTGAATAAGACAACATATCTGAATGCTCTCTGGCTTATACTCAAACTTCTGTTCTCTAAATGCATAAAATATTTGTCATCCATATCTTCAATTTACTGAATATTTGCTTTGTATAGCCATATGGTACTAGGTATTGTCAGCTTAAAAATTTTGATTCTTATTCTTAAAGAGCTTCCATTCTATCAGGAAAATAAAAGAGACAGACATGAATAGCTATAACACTTGATATAAAATGATATTTGTCATAGGAGTCTCATGAATGAGTTGTATGGGATGTTATACAACGAAATGAGAGGATTTTAAAGAATTCAATAGGCAGTGAAAATTTTTCAGTAGTAAAATGAAGAGATTTCAGTCACATTTAAGAGAACTTCATCTGCTTGGTGGCATTCAGGGTGAACTGGGGGAAGCCAAGTGTTAGTCACTTAGTCCTGTTCAACTCTTTGCAACCCCATGGACCATAGCCCACCAGGCTCCTCTGTCCATTGGATTCTCCAGGCAAGAATAATGGAGTGGGTTGCCATTTCTTTCTCCAGGGGATCTTCCCAAGCCAGGGATCAAACATGGAACTCCCGCATTGCAGCAAACTCTTTACCATCTAAGCCACCACAGGAGCCCTGGGAAGGTCAAAAAAGTGGCCTAAAGACTCATCAAGTGGTTGACAAAATATTTAGGCCAGTTTGGGGAAAGGAGCATCTAACCAGGAAAGTAATGATGACAAATGGAAAAGAGGGATATGACAGATAGATATTAGGGGCCTATATAATAGGGAATGGTTTCTTTTATTTACTTACTTGGCTACTCTGAGTCTTAGCTGCAGCATACAGACCCTATTGCATGTGGGATCCATTAATAGTTACTTGACCAGAGATAAAACCCAGGCCCTCTGCATTGGGAGCCTGGAATCTTAGCCACTGGACCACCAGGGAAGTCCCAATACTAGGGAATAATTTTTTAGCTTCAGCTACTGAGAAGATAGAAGAGCCATTAACACAAATGGGTTAGAAATCTAGAAGAAGACTAATCTGACCTTGGAAATTGGAAAATTAATATGTTTCATATGTAGCCAGAAGAGCTGGAATTATGTGTGAGTGTGTATCTAGTTTAGAATAGAAGATATTATTTTCAGCAGTATCTCTATAAAACTGAAAATGAAAATTGTTTGGCTAAATCTACCAGAGGAAGAAAGAGAGCAAGAAGATAAAAGAGGGTGCCACTAGTGATTTTTAAAAAACATTTATTTATTTAGGCTGTGCCAGTTTTTGTGGCAAGCAGGATCTTTCAGGTATGGCATTTGAACTCTTATTTGTGGCATGTCAAATCTAGTTCCTCATCCAGGGACTGAACCAGGGTCCTCTGCTTTGGAAGCACAGAGTCTGAAGCACCGGATGACCAGCAAAGTCCTACTGTAGTGATTTCTTACAGATTTCAAGTACACGATTGACAGGGAATGGACCAACCAGAGAAGCAAGAGAACTCAAGATTTCGGGATAATGAAAGCCAAGGGAGATTAGAAGCAGGATTTAATAAAAAAGGGTTGAATGCTACAAATAATTCACCAATAAAAGACTTGGTTCTGGTGCTTAACAAGCATCAGTGATCTTTAGAGGAGCAGATCTAAGGAGTGACAGGTCTTAAAGCTAGAAGAAATTTATTAGCCACAAAAAAGAACAAGCTATGACAGTCGGTATTCTATGTAGAAGTGTAGTGATGAACAAAAATGATGAGACATAAGACAGTACCTCAAGTGGATTGTGGGAAAAGGCTTGCTAGGGACAGGGAAACTGGATGTGTTTATAGATAGAATCAATGCAATTTGTGCAGAGGAAAATGTTATAGATACAATAGGAAGAGCATAATTAATGGAACAAAGCCTTAAAGTATATAGGTAGTAGTGGAATAAAGATGCAGGGAAGGATTAATTTCAAAAAGGAGGGGTAAATTTTACCCAATGAGTGGAGACATTTTCTCTGAATAAGTCATTTTTCACAAATAGGGATAATAGCATTTTTAATGCGTAAAAGAGAGCAACTAAATTGTCACCTGTAGAGTTTAGGACTGAGTTCATTCTCTCTCAGAATAACAGTTTTGAAAAGTGTCAGTGCAAAAGATGCTTTCTTGATAATAGAATGGAGATTTTCTCTTCTATTAGAATCATTTGCATTTATAAGTTTTAGTTCTACTATGTATTTGTGTCAAAGGATTGTAAGGGAAAAACTCAGGATATATTCTTCCACAATCCCAGCATATAAACCAAGTCCAAAAGGATTTTTGTGAGGCCTTGAAATATACCTTCCTACATTGTAAATTGCCTCTGATTATAAAACTAGCCACCACATTCTGCTGTACCCTAAGGCTCTTTCTTTTGTGGTAGTCCATCCATCCTCTAATTCTTTAGGATCAATATTTGACCTCATACTCTGTGTCAGTTATTTATCTGCCCAGTTGTGGCGTGAAAGATGGGAAAAGTCATGTAACCACACTATGCTGTGCTTCCTCTTCTTGTTGTTCAGTTGCTAAATTATATCCAACTCTTTGTAACCCCATGGACTGCAGGACACCAGGGTTCCCTGTCCTTCACTGTCTCTCAGAGTTTGCTCAAATTCGTGTCCATTGAGTTGGTGAAGCTATCTAAACATCTCATTCTCTGTTGCTCACTTTTCTCCTGCTCTCAATCTTTCCCAGCCTCAGAGTTTTTATCAACAAGTCACTCTTCACATCAGATGGCTAAAGTATTGGAGCATCAGTCTGTTCCATGAATATTCAGGATTTCTTTCCTTTAGGATTGACTGGCTTGATCTCCTTGCTGTCCAAGGGACTCTTAAAAGTCTTTTCTATCACCACAATTCAAAAGCATTAATTCTCTAGCACTCAGCATTCTTTATGGTCCAGCTTTTACATCCTCACATGACTATGGGAAAAACCATAGGACCTCTGTTGGCAAAATGACATCTCTGCTTTTTAATATGCTGTCCATGTTTGTCATAGCTCTCCTTCCAGCTTTGAATAGACAGACCTTTGTTGGTAAGATCTCTGCTTATTAATATGCTGTCTATGTTGGTCATAACTTTTCTTCCAAGGGGCAAGCATTCTTTAATTTCATGACTGCAGTCACCATCTGCAGTGATTTTGGAGCCCCCCAAAATAAAATCTGTCACTGTTTCCATTGTTTCCCCATCTATTTGCCATGAAGGGCTGGACCAGATGCCATAAGCTTAGTTTTCTGAATGTTGAGCTTTAAGCCAACTCTCCTCTTTCACTTTCATCAAGAGACTCTTTAGTTCTTCTTTGCTTTCTGCCATAAAGGTGGTGCCATCTGCATGTCTGAGGTTACTGATATTTCTCCCGGCAATCCTGATTCCAGCTTGTGCTTCATCCAGCCTGGCATTTCACGTGATGTACCCTGCATATAAGTTAAATAAGCAGGGTGACAATATACAGCCTTGATGTACTCCTTTCCCGATTTGGAACCAGTCTGTTGTTCCATGTCAAGTTCTAACTGTTGCTTCCTGACCTGCATACAGATTTCTCAGGAGACATATCAGATGGTCTGGTATTCCCATATCTTTAAGAATTTTCCACAGTTTCTCATGATTCACATAGTATAAGACTTTGGTGTAATCAATAAAGAAAGAGTAGATGTTTTCTAGAACTCTCTTGCTTTTTCAATGACCCAACAGATATTGACAATTTGATCTTTGGTTCCTCTGCCTTTTCTAAATCCAGCTTGAACATCTGGAACTTCACTGTTCAGGTACTGTTGAAGCCTGGCTTAGAGAATTTTGAGCATTATCTTGCACGTGCATGAAATGAGTGCAATTGTGCAGTAGTTTGAGCATTCTTTGGCATTGCCTTTCTTAGGGACTGGAATGAAAAGTGACCTTTTACAGCCCTGTGGCCACTGCTGAGTTTTCCAAATTTGCTGGCATATTGAGTGCAGCATTTTCACAGCATCACCTTTTAGGATTTTAAAGAGCTCAACTGGAATTCCATCACCTCCAACAGGTTTGTTCATAGTGATGCTTCCTATGGCCCACTTGTCTTCACATTCCAAGATGTCTGGCTCTAGGTGAGTCATTTCTCATCTAGGAGTGATGAGTGAGTTCTCCTGTAGCACACACCAAACACTACTTTTTGTTGAAGGTGAAAGGTATAGCTGGTCAACCCCTATTCAATGGGACAAGCTGGTTCACTTGCTAGTATGACTGAAGTTGGGTAAGTAAAGGCAGCCTGAGCCCTAACAAGAAGGGCAGACTCCTTTCTGTGGCTCTGAGGATTCAGAGCTAGCAAGTGAGATGATTCTTGCATAGTGTTCTGATCCTGAGAGACCCTGATACCTGTAAGAATGGACTGGCTGACTGACATATAAAAATAAAACCTCTGATAATAAAGCCATCTCATTAAGTAGTTGCTTAAGAGCTTGTCGTAAGATTAGAGTCTATTTTCAGTCTTTGTAAATGATGTGCTTTCTGTGACTTCCTGTTAGTCCAGTGGTTACAACTTTATCTTCCAATGCAGGGGGTACAAGTTCAATCCCTGGTCAGGGAGCTAAGTTTCCAACATGCTGTATGGCCAAAAATTCAAAACATAAGATTGAAAAGATATTGTAACAAATTAAATAAAGACTTTTGAAAAAATAGAAATGCTTTGATTTACTTTAGTTGATAAACCCTATACTTGGTTGGAAAATAAAATCAGGTATCAATTTATTAGGCCTGTGGTTTACAAATTAAAAATATTGAATACTGTAATACAATAGTATAACTCCCTTTAAAATGTAATGCAATTTTGTGCTTTTCTTTAAATTAAGCTTTACATGCTCTCAGACATGTCATAGTCACAAGGTAAAACTTCTATTTTTTCACCTGGGTACATCTGGCCTAAAAGCAAATGGTACCATACCTTCTCCTACTTTTAAACTCTGGCTTGATTTATAGCATGAAACATGTCTTAGCTTTAAATGCCACTACTTCTTATGGACTCCCTTCTGCTTCTTTAAGTTTCTATCTCTTATTGCCCTTCCCTGTACTGTGAATGTCCAAGCTTGTGATTCAATAGGACTATAGCCAAACATAGAAGACAGAAATTTTGGAAGAATTATAACAAAATGTTACCAGAGTTATTCTTATAATGTGGGGTTATTAATAATTTCCTCTCTTCTCTATGGTACTTCTACATACTTTCTTTCTTATATTTATTATCCTGAAATAGCTACTGATATAATCCCTGAAATAGTCAAAAAATATTGTGTTTTTTTAAAAAAAATAAGAAAAACAATACTATTTACACTTTGATAAATGTGATTAATTATAAATTGTTTATGCCTGAATCATTTTTTTCTTTATAATGCCATAAAAGAAGTTTTGAATAAAGCTAGAGTAAGCTGAAACTTAATTCCCACTTTTAAGATTCATAAAACATTGCTCCCTTTTGTAATTAATTTACACATATGTATGTGTATGATTTTATAAATATTTTTTTTTCCTATTTCTAAATGGAACTGGAGGTAAAGCAAACCAAATTTTGCCAACTCTTGTGACTTAAGAAAAACAATTCTACTTACATAAACCAAACTGAATTCGAAACCATTCATTTCCACCCACACTCATCGTTTATATAAGCCAATCAGTTACCCTTCTTTTGATTTTATTTTTCTGGAGTGGGAAATATTGTGATTAGTATTCTAATTTCACACACACGCACACAAGAAGACTTCAGTCAGAGCAATGTAGTTAGTCTCATTTAAACTACTGCTGCTTTTCTTACTGTAAAATTAAACTTTAAAAACACACATCAAATAACAGTAAATGCATTTATGAAGGACTGAGGATACTGAGTTCTCTTTTTCTTACATGCTAAGTAGCTTCATGTCTGACTCTTTGTGACCCCATGGGCTACAGCCCACCAGGCTCCTCTGTCCATGGGATTCTCCAGGCATGAATACTAGAGTGGGTTGCCATGCCCTCCTCCAGGGAACCTTCCCCACCCAGAGATTGAACCCATGTCTCCTACATCAGCAGGCAGGTTCTTTACTGGTAGCCACCAGAGAAGTTCTTTTCTCTCCTTACCATTTTTAAATTCAGTGAAACCATAATCTCTAAGAACTATTATTAATTTAGAAAATTGCATACATGGAAACATACCCCATTTCTTGCCAAGTTCATGCAACTGGGGTATGTCTTGTTCTTGTGCTATTCAGCTCTTTCTGGAGACCTGGTTTATAGGTTTTATTCCTTATACTGTATTTTAAGAG
Source organism: Antilocapra americana (assembly GCA_007570785.1). Taxonomy (NCBI): domain Eukaryota; kingdom Metazoa; phylum Chordata; class Mammalia; order Artiodactyla; family Antilocapridae; genus Antilocapra; species Antilocapra americana. The sequence continues at coordinate 2,432,931 of ML664157.1, forward strand.
CAATGTGTACATCAATGTTACTGCACAGTGAGAAGTAACCTAAGGGGGAAACTATCCCAGGAGGATAACTGTTCATTTCTAGGAAAGTTTCTATCTTTTAGGGAAAAAATGACTCAATGGGGTCAAGTTGGCAGGGAAAAAATGTATATGACACTAGAGTAATTATGTATTATCCCCTGGAATGTAATGACTCTGACCACCTCACTAACCAGCTCATAAGATTATTGTGAAGATGAAATGATAATTTAGGTGAAAGTTTTTTGTAAACTGTAAATGAACATGCAGGTATCATTGTTTTTGAATCACTTATTTCTGCTTCATGTATGGAACAGTGTAAAAATGACCTGACATACTATGTGGTATCCTGGATGGGAGGAGAGTTTGGGGGAGAATGGATACATGTATATATACAGCTGAGTCCCTTTGCTGTACATCTGAAACCACTATAACATTGTTAACTAGCTATACCCTAATATAAAATAAAAAGTTTTAAAAACAGAACTAGCAACCTAAAGTTAAATATTTTCTTATACTGAGTAAATTAATCACATTTAGAAATTTACCAGTTTGTAAAATTCTTTCCCTTATGTTAAGGTTAGCATTCAAGCAATGTGTCACAAAGGAGATGATAAAGAGATATCAACCTGAACTTTCTATCAGGAAATTGTGCAGTTCAGAGGAAACCATTGTGGAATAATTTAACTGATTTCTAGCACTCTGCCATCTCACCAGTTGAGGCTGTTGCAGCTCAGCACTGATAATGGATTTTTTTGTTGTTTGTTTAATTCCTACTATTTGCATTTGATATTTGTTATTCATATTGCATTGTTAATCACCATATTACATTCACAGTTGAAAGACTTATTAATATGATATTTATCCATTATTTTATTTTAATATTAGCATTTCAGTACTTGTGCTTAAACTGGAAGCAATACATGCAGTTTTCCAGGTACAAGGCTTTAAAGGGGGTAGAACTGTTTACAGCTTCCATGGACAACAGCAGTGCTGATTACAGATCACTCAAACAAATGTTCTTTGATTTGGCTCTTATAAGCATGTCTGTCTCTGCTAAGGGGTGGGGGTGGAATAAAACAAGTGATATAATTCCCTATGTGTTGAAACCTTTTAACTGGGAACAGCTTTTTAATGGCTTTTTCTGCAGTCAGCAAGAAATGTACATTTATTCAACTGAAAGCAACAATGATGATAAGGAGGAAAAAAATGTTTCCAACTCTTGTTTCACTCTGTGATTTTCAAGATGGTTTTCTGAAGTTTCATTTATAGTCTCTAACAAAGCAAATCAAGAGATACATATATTATCTGTGTATAAAACACAATAAAAGTATAAAGAGAAATAAAGTGACTGCATCAGATGATACTGCAGTGTATCTCCTCAGACAGGGCCTGTTTTATTCCTAATCATAAAGAATTGGTTGGCAAATGTTAGGTATTTATTCACTTTCGGGAGAAAAAAAATTTCCCATTTCAATTTAGTATGATAAGTCACCTAACGTTCACATCCTTTGAAACAAAACAATAGAGGAAAATATTGCCTCACTCATCTGCAAGATGGGATCATTCTAATTGGATGGCAGCAAGAGCCTAAACTGAGATCAGTTCTCCATCACCAACACTGAAGGATTAGACAGAAATATGCTCTTTGTCAAATGTAGGCATATCCAGAGACTACAATGATATTAACTATAATAGGATGTAACCTCTTCTCTGGAATGGGTGAATTTAACACAAATGACCATTATATCTACTACTGTGGGCAAGAATCTCTTGGAAGAAATGGGGTAGCTATCATAGTCAACAAAAGAGTCCAAAATGCAGTACTTGGATGCAGTCTCAAAAATGACAGAATGATCTCTGTTCGTTTCCAAGGCAAGCCATTCAATATCAGAGTAATCCAAGTCTCCACCCTGACCAGTAATGCTGAAGAAGCTGAAGTTGAACGGTTCTATGAGAACCTACAAGACCTTCTAGAACTAACACCCCAAAAAAGATGTCCTTTTCATTACAGGGGACTGGAAAGATAAAGTGGGAAGTCAAGAAATATTTGAAATAATAGAAATAATAGGCAAATTTGACCTTGGAGTACAGAAGGAAGCAGGCCAAAGGCTGATAGAGCTTTGCCAAGAGAACGCACTGGTCATAGCAAACACCATCTTCCAACAACACAAGAGAAGACTATACACATGGACATCACAAGATGATCAACACTGAAATCAGATTGATTATATTCTTTGCAGCCAAAGATGGAGAAGCTCTATACAGTCATCTAAAACAAGAGTAGGAGGTGACTGTGGCTGAGATTATGAACTCCTTATTGCCAAATTCAGACTTAAAATTAAGAAAGTAGGGAAAACCAGTAAACCATTCATGTATGATCTAAATCAAATCCCTTACAATTATACACTGAAATTGACAAATAGATTCAAAGGATTATATCTAATAGACAGAGTGCCTGATGAACCATGGACAGAGGTTTGTGAGGCAGTGATCAAGACCATCCCCAAGAAAAAGAAATGCAAAATGGTTAACGGTTGTCTGTCGAGGCCTTACAAATAGCTGTGAAAAGAAGAGATGTGAAAGGCAAAAGAGAAAAGGAAAGATATACAAATTTGAATGCCAAGTACTGAAGAATAGCAAGGAGCGATAAGAAAGCCTTCTTCATTGATCAATGCAAAGAAATATCAGAGAAATGCAAATCAAACCACAATGAGGTACCACTTTACACCAGTCAGAATGGCTGCAATCCAAAAGTCTACAAGCAATAAATGCTGGAGAGGATGTGGAGAAAAGGGAACCCTCTTACACTGTTGGTGGGAATGAAAACTAGTACAGCCACTATGGAAAACAATGTGGAGGTTCCTTAAAAAACTGCAAATAGACCTGCCATATGACCCAGCAATCCCACTGCTGGGCATATACACCGAGGAAACCAGAATTGAAAGAGCCAAGTGTACCCCAATGTTCATAGCTGCATTGTTTACAATAGCCAGGACATGGAAGCAACCTAGATGCCCATCAACTGACGAATGGATAAGAAAGCTGTGGTACATATACACAATAGAATATTACTCAGCATTAAAAAAAAATTCATCTGAATCAGTTCTACTCAGGTGGACGGAACTGGAGCCTATTATCCAGAGTGAAGTAAGCCAGAAGGAAAACCAACAATACAGTATACTAACGCATATGTATGGAATTTAGAAAGATGGTAAGGAGAACCCTGCATGCGAGACAGCAAAAGGAACGCAGATGTATAGAACAGACTTGTGAACTCTGTGGAAGAGGGCAAGGGTGGGATGATATGGGAGAATGGCATTGAAACATGTTAATTATCATATGTGAAATCAATCGCCAGCCCAGGGTTGATGCTCGGGGCTGGTGCAGCGAGATGTCCCAGGGGGAGGGAATCGGGAGGGAGGAGGGAGGGGGATTCTGGAGGGGGAGCATATGTAAACCCATGTGGTTTCATGTCATTTTATGGCAAAACCAACACAATAAAGTAAAGAAAATTAAAAAAAAATAAAAATAAATAAATAAGAAATACAGGAATGCAATAGAATGGGAAAGACTAGAGATCTCTTCAAGAAAATTAGAGATACCAATGGAAAATGTCATGCAAAGATGGGCACAATTAAGGACAGAAATTGCATAGATCTAATAGTAGCAGAAGATATTAAGAGGTGGCAAGTTTACACAGGAGAACTATGCAAAAAATATCTTCATGACCCAGATAATCACCATGGTGTGATCACTCACCTAGAGCCAGACATCCTGGAATGTGAAGTCAAGTGGGCCTTAGGGAACATCACTACAAACAAAGCTAGTGGAGGTGATGGAATTCCAGTTGAGCTATTTAAAATTCTAAAACATGAAGCTGTTAAAAGTGCTGCACTCAATATGTCAGCAAATTTGGAAAACTTAGCAGTGGCCACAGGACTGGAAAATGTCAGTTTTCACTCTAATCTCTAAGAAAAGCAATGCCAAAGAAGGTTCAAACTACTGCACAATCGAATTCATCTCACACTCTAGTAAAGTAATGTTCAAAATTCTCAAAGCCAGGCTTCAACAGTACCTGAACTGTGAACTTCCAGATGCTCAAGCTGGATTTAGAAAAGGCAGAGGAACCAGAGATCAAATTACCAACATTCGTTGGATCATTGAAAAAGCAAGAGAGTTCCAGAAAAATATCTACTTTTGCTTTATTGACTATGCCAAAGACTTTGACTGTGTAGATCACAAGAAACTGTGGAAAATTCTTAAAGATATGGGAATACAAGACCACTTTATCTGTCTCCTGAGAAATGTGTATGCAGGTCAAGAAGCAGCAGTTAGAACTTGACATGGAACAACATACTGGTTCCAAATCAGGAAAGGAGTATGTCAAAACTGTATATTGTCATCTTGCTTCTTTAACTTATATGCAGGGTACATCACGCGGAATGCCAGGCTGAATGAGCACAAGTTGTAATCAAGATTGCCGGGAGAATTATCAGTAACCTCAGATATGCAGATGACACCACCTTTATGGCAGAAAGTGAAGAAGAACTAAAGAGCCTCTTGATGAAAGTCAAAGAGGAGAGTGAAAAAGTTGGCTTAAAACTTAACATTCAGAAAAGTAAGATCATGGCATTTGGTTCCAGCACTTCATGGCAAATAGATGTGGAAACAATGGAAACGGAGACTTTATTTTTGGGGCTCCAAAATCACTGCAGATGGTGACTGCAGCCATGATATTAGTAGACTTTGGCCACCTGATTTGAAGAACTGACTCATTTGCAAAGATGCTGATTCTGGGAAAGATTGAAGGCAGGAAAAGAGGTGACAGAGGATGAAATGGGTGGCCTCACTGATGTGATGCTTGAATTTGAGTAGGATCCAGGAATTGATGATGCGCTGGGAAGCCTGTAATGCAGCAGCCCATGGGGTCACAAAGAGTCAGACACAACTGACCGACAAAACTGAACTGAATTGAGCAGAACCTCTTTTTTTGAGTGTGCACTCTATAAAATGTATGTAACTGAACATGTACAACACGTTTACAATGGAATTACATTTATACAGGAGTGGGTTCTCCAGTCATCAAATAAGACAACAATCTGTTTGAGTCACCATTACCAGTGAAAAGTCATTACGCTTCCCTCTAAACTCTAAGACTTAGATCCTAATAAACTCAAAGGCAAAGAGTTATTTCCTTCTGTTTCCTTTTGCAATTCACATGCAGCCTCCCCTGAAATAGTGAGGATAAGTCTAATTTGAATCAGGGAAAATCCTCTCAATTTATTTTTGCAGAGCCTCAGGCAGTTTAGTTGTGTCTGACTCTTTGCGACCAGGTGGACTGCAGCACAACAGGATTCCCTGTCCATCACCAACACCCAGAGCCTACTCAGATTCATGTACATTGTGTTGGAGAAGCCATCCAACCATCTCATCCTCTGTCGTCCCCTTCTCCTCCTGCCTTCAATCTTACCCAGCATCAGGGTCTTTTCCAGTGATACAGTTCTTTGCATCAGGTGGCCAAAGTATTGGAGTTTCAGCTTCAGCATCAGTCCTTACAATGAACATTCAGGACTGATTTCCTTTAGGGTGGACTGGTTGGATTTCCTTGCAGTCCAAGGGACTCTCAAGAGTCTTCTCCAACACCACAGTGCAAAAGCATCAATTCTTTCATGCACAGATTTCTTTATAGTCCAACTGTCACATCCATATAATGACTACTGGAAAAATCATAGCTTTGACATGATGGACCTTGGTTGGCAAAGTAATGTCTCTGCTTTTTAATATGCTGTCTAGGATGGTCATAGCTTTTCCCTCAAGGAGCAAGCTTCTTTTAATTTCATGGCTGCAGTCAACATCTGCAGTGATTTTGGAGCCCCCAAAATATAGTCTCTGACTGTTTCCATTGTTTCCCTGTCTATTTGTCATGAAGTGCTGGAACCAGATACCATGATCTTAATTTTCTGAATTAAGCCAACTTTTTCACTCTCTCTTTGAATTTCATCAAGAGGCTCTTTAGTTCTTCTTCACCTTCTGCCATAAAGGTGGTGTCATCTGCAAATCTGAGGTTACTGATATTTCTCCCAGCAACCTTGATTCCAACTTGTGCTTCATCCAGCCTGGCATTTTGCATGATATGCTCTGTATATAAATTAAATAAGCAGAGTGACAATATACAATTTTGACATACTCCTTTCCCGATTTGGAACCAATCTGCTGTTCCATGTCCAGTTCTAACTGTTGCTTCTTGACCTGCATACAGATTTCTCGGGAGACAGGTCAGGTGGTCTGATATTCACATCTCTTTAATAATTTCCACAGTTTCTTGTTATCCACATAGTCAAAGGCTTTAGCATAGTCAATAAAGCAAAAGTAGATATTTTTCTGGAACTCTCTTGCTTTTTCAATGATCCAATGAATGTTGGCAATTTGATCTCTGGTTCCTCTGCCTTTTCTAAATCCAGCTTGAACATCTGGAGGTTCACAATTCATGTACTGCTGAAGCCTGCTTGAAGAATTCTGAGCATTACTTTACTAGAGTGTGAGAGGAGATCAATTGTGTGGTAGTTTGAACACTCTTTGGCATTGCCTTTCTTTGGGGTTGGAATGAAAATTGACCTTTTCCAGTCCTGTGGCCACTGCTGAGTTTTCCAAATTTGCTGATATTTTGAGTGCAGCACTTTCACATCAGCATCTTTTAGGATTTGAAATAGCTCAACTGGAATTCCATCACCTCCACTAGCTTTGTTCATAGTTATGCTTCCTACGCCCCACTGGACTTCACATTCCAGGATATCTGGCTCTAGGTGAGTGATCACACCATTGTGATTATCTGGGTTATGAAGATCTTTTTTTGTATAGTTCTCCTGTGTATTCTTACCACCTCTTGGTATCTTCTGCTGTTAGGTTCATGTCATTTCTGTCCTTAATTGTGTTCATCTTTGCATGAAATTTTCCTTTGATATTCCTAATTTTCAAGAGATTTCTAGTCTTTTCCATTCTTTTGTTTGCTTCTATTTCTTTGTATTGATCACTGAGAAAGGCTTTCTTATCTCTCCTTGCTATTTTTTTTGGAACTTTGCAGTCAAATGGGTATGTCTTTCCTTTTCTCCTTTGCGTTTCACTTCTCTTCTTTTTCAGCTATTTGTAAGGCCTCATCAGACAACCATTTGCCTTTCTGCATTTCTTTTTCTTGAGGATGGTCTTGATCACTTCCTCCTGTACAACGTCACTAACCTCTGTCCATAGATCTTTAGGTACTGTGTCTATCAGAACTAATCCCTTATATCTATTTGTCATTTCCACTCTATAATTGTAAGGGATTTGATTTAGCTCATACCTGAATGATTTAGTGGTTTTCTCTACTTTCTTCATTTTAAGTCTGAATTTCATGATCTGAGCCACAGTCACTCCCGGTCTTGTTTTTGCTGACTATATAGAGCTTCTCCATCTTTGACTACAAAGAATGTAATCAATCTGACTTTGGTTTTGACCATCTGGTGATGTCCATGCACAGTCTTCTATGTTGTTGCAAGATGGTGTTTGCTATGACCAGTGCATTCTCTTTTTTGTACTCCAAGGCAAAATTTACCTGTTACTAAATGGCAATCCACTCCAGTATTCTCGCCTGGAGAATCCCAGGGATAGCGGAGCCTGATGGGCTGCCATCTATGGGGTCACACAGAGTCGGACACGACTGAAGTGACTTAGCAGCATCAGCACCCAGGTATCTCTTGACTTCCTACTTTTATATTCCAGTTCCCTACAATGAGGAGGACATCTTTTTTGGGTGTTAGTTTTAGAAGGTTTGTAGGTTCTCATAGAACCGTTCAACTTCAGCTTCTTCAGCATTACTGGTCAGGGCGTAGACTTGGATTACTCTGATATTGAATGGCTTGCCTTGGAAACGAACAGAGATCATTCTGTTGTTTTTGAGATTGCATCCAAGTACTGCATTTTGGATTCTATTGTTGACTATAATGGCTACCCCATTTCTTCTAAGGGATTCTTGCCCACAGTAGTAGATATAATGGTCATCTGAGTTAAATTCACACATTCCAGTCCATTTTAGTTCACTGATTCCTAAAATGTTGATGTTCACTCTTGCCATCTCCTGTTTGCCTTGATTCATGGAACTTGATTCCAATTTGCCTTGGTTCATGGACCTAACATTCCAGGTTCCTATGCAATATTGCTTTTTACAGCATTGGACTTTACTTATATCACCTGTCACATCCACAGCTTGGTGTTTTTTGGTTTTTTGTTTTTTTGCTTTGTCTCCATCTCTTCCTCTTTCTGGAATGACTTATCCATTATTATCTAGTAGCATATTGGCCACCTACCGACTTGGGGAGTTCATCTTTCATTGTCATACCTTTTTGCCTTTTCATAATTTGCAGAGCCTAGATAACTGAATTTATGGAATATAAATGAATGAAATAGCATTGCAATCTCCTGAACTTTACTATGATATGCTGAATATTTAACTATATTATTTCTACCTTAATCTTTAAAACAACATTTCTAATAGATATTAAAGACACCACTATTATGTGAGGAAAGTGAACCTAACAGAAGTTATATAATTTGCAGGTATGTGGCAGAATTTGAATTCAAACCATGCTGATTCCATAGCTGGTGCTCTTTATACTATACTATTGTCAACCTTTAGAAATACAAAGAGGTATTTAAAGTATTCCTATAATTAGTAACAGAACTGAACTCGGTTGGGTCATGTAACTAATTTTTTTAATGCCACATTAAAGTTCTCCATTAAATAAAAAAATAGAATGTCAGGGTTAAGAAATATACTAATCATTTGGGGTTTTCTAGGCTAGGTTACCTAATGCCCTTTATTGTTCTCCTTAGCCAACCCTCTTTCACTCCTACTTAGAGAATAGCTAACATATCCCTGTTCATTGATTATTCACCAGGGCTTCCCTGGTGGCTCAGTGGTAAAAATCCTCCTGCAAATGCAGGAAACCTGGGTTTGATCCCTGGGTCAGGAAGCTCCCCTGGAGAAGGAAACAACAACCTGCTCCATTGTTCTTGTCTGGAAAATTCCATGGACAGAGGAACCTGGCAGTGTACAGACCATGGGGTTGGAAGAGTCAGATGCAATTTAGTGACTACACACTAACAGCATATCCATATTCATTGATTATTCACCTCAGTCCCCCAATACTTAAACCAATATGCAAAATATTTATATAAGAATCCTTCTAAGAAACCCTCATCACATCATTGCAACCCTCAAAACTTTCAATAGCTTCTTATTTTTAATCTCATCAAGCTAAGCTCCTGACCCTGAGTTTTAGGGTTCTCCATCATAAGAAAGCATCCACCCATTAAATTCATTTCCTCTGTCAACTTCTCACATGCTTCTTCCACTCTGGTGAAAATTTCTCATTTGCTTCTCTCCTATCAGTTTTTGCCTGAAACTTTCAATAAAGAAGTAGAAGTACTTAAACAATTTTTTTCATGCATCTCACTCCTGTATCAACTCTCCTACCTAGAAGATCATGGGTTTTATAGTAACTTTGTATCTGTTGCAATAAACAAGAAAATTACAAATATTTAGCAATTATATCTGCAATTTAACTTTCTATCTCCTTTATACTTTTATTCAGTGTTCTCTTCATGCTTCATACTCTGTATTTACTCAAAATCTCCATCCATTATTCAAGATATACCCGCCATTAAACTGTCAAGTCCATATTCCTCCATGAAGCCTCCTATGACCATGCAGATCTTCTTATATTTCTTTTTTTATTAACTCCTACATTGCTTGAATCACAAACTTGAATATGTCTAATATTTCTTTATCCTGAACATCAACTAGAAAAATTCTGAGCATTTGAATAACATCAACTGATTGAAACTTACTAAGAAAAACTTCCCATGAAAATAATAAAGATATTTAGACTGGAATATTTAATTTTATGAAAATAAAAGTGTTACTAGAAAACAATAAAAAAAATTCATGCCAGAGCTGTGCAACATAAATATATAATGCAAGCCATACATGCAATTTACAGTTTATAGTAGCCACATTTAAAAAAATAATACATAGTATAAGTTTAATATTGCTTTTGTAACAATATGCATGTATTCAGTGGCTTAAAGCAACACAAATGTGTTCTACAGTTTTGGAGGTTAGAAATCTGAAATGACTTTCACAGGGCTAAAATCAAAGTTTGACAGGGCTAGATTCTTTTGGAAGCTCTAAGAGGAAAAACTATTTTTTTGCCTTTTCAGTTTCTTGGGAATCCATGCATTCCTTGGGTCATGACCCCATTTTCACATCATTTTACATCATGGCCTCAACTTCTTGCTTCCATGATCACATGTCCTACTATTCACTGTGAAAAATGAAAATTCTCTGGCTGGTTTTTGCCTTAGCAGCAAAGAGTATTATAATTCATGAGCAAGCCATGGGACTGGGGAGGGTGAATAATGGCCAAGTATTTGCCACACTTGCTATTCTCAATGTAATCATTTTAACTCAAAAGTATTAGGAAAACATCCATTATCACAATTTCCTTGACATGGGATATTAGTTCTGTCTTTCAAGGCATCAGACTTCTCATATAAGAAGGGAAACGATAGCTATTACTGGTTAATTTGGTTTAAGATGTGGAAAAACTCACCTTGTCCATGGGACAAAATAAAAATTAAGTTTTTATAGATTTAAATTTTAACAAAGAGAGGATAAAGTAATTTTCTTTCTTTTTTCTGCTAACAATAATAACGCCATTTTATAAATAACACACTCTTTTAAAAATACCTTTTCACATAGTAATATAGACATGGTGTTGTTGTTCTTGTTCAGTCACTAAGTTGTATCTGACTCTTTGTAACCCCATGAACTGTAGCCTGTCAGGCTTCTCTGTCCTCCACTATCTCCTGGAGTTTGCTCAAATGCATGTCCATTGAGTTGGTGATGCTATCTAACCACCATTTATTGAGTGAATCACATATTACAAAAGTCAACTCTTTCAGTATTCATAATAAACTTTATAAAGAATGCGAGAGTTTATTCCAAGATCAGTTCAGTTCAGTCACTCAGTCGTGTCTGACTCTTTGTGACCCCATGGACGGCAGCATGTCAGGCCTCCCTTCCATCACCAACTCTTGGAGCTTACTCAAATTCATGTCCATGAGTTGGTGATGCCTTCCTGCCATTTCATCCTCTGGTGTCTCCTTCTCCTCTCACCTTCAATCTTTCCCAGCATCATGGTCTTTTCAAATGAGTCAGTTAATTCACATCAGGTGGCCAAAGTATTGGAGTTTCAGCTTCAGCATCAGTCCTCCCAATGAATATTCAGGACTAATTTCCTTTAGGATTGACTGGTTGGATCTCCTTGATGTCCAAGTGACTCTCAATTTCAAAGATGGTCACCACTAAATTTATTTCTTCATGTATGCTTTTGATGTTGCTTCATTGAGAAAAAGAGTCTATTATCTCCCTTTGAGTGTGGGTTGACCTGGAAGACTTGCTTGAATAACAGAAGTGGTAGGAGTGAAATTATGAAACTTTCAAGGCTGGATCACAACAAACCTTGCAGCTTTTACCAGAGCCTCATGAAAGGCTTCCTCTTGAGTGAGTCAGTCACCACTGAATAAATCTGACTACTTTTGTGGGACTGCCATGTTATCAGGAATATCAAGCGATATGTCAGGGAGTGTGTAATTTTGTCAGTTCTGTCTCACCACAGCAAAGACTTGAAAGAGTGGACCAGTGTTACAGCTCAGAGTTTTATTCAGTAAGCAAAGGAAAGTACACCCTAGAGGCATGAGGGCAGGCTGACCCCAAAGGAGAGGCCTCAATTTGTCTTGGCTTCCTCCTATTATACGTTTGTCTCCTCCCCACCTCTAGCCTGCCCTATGCAAATCGAGCTAGCCAAGAAGGAGGCATGTTTGGTTCACCTGAAGTTCTCACTCTTATCTGTGGATTTTCTTTTGTTCCTTTTTCGCAGGCTTTTCCTTTCTTTGTCTTTTAGCCACTGCCATTTTGGACTCCTTTTTCCTATTCAAACTATCTAACATTCTCCCCTCAGAACATGGAAAGGGGCATTGGGCCTCCCACTCTCGCTAGAATCAAGCCTCAGAGTCCTTGTAGCAATGTCCATCTAAGAGTGAGTGATATTTTCTGTGGTCGGATGTAGTTTTATCTTTCCTTGTTGAACTGGCACCACATGTTGCAGCTTGTTTAAATGGACAGAGACTAAAGGGGTTAGACAATTGATAATACATGGAGCAATCATAAGCAGCATCAATATGGTGATAACAGGGATTAGTAGGGGCATTAGCTAACTCCAATCTCCCCCTCGCCAGGAGAATGATCCCCCAAAGAGAGAGTGTAGCCACTTTGAGAACTCTCTAGCTCATTCTTTGAGATCCCATAGGATCTGAATGTTTTCCTTGAGGACAGTGAGACTTTTTTTTAACTTGGCTGGAGATAGTTACCCAGAAACAACATGTCTCATTCAAGATGGCTCAAGTCCTTCCTCGTTCAGGGATCAGGAGATCTATTGCCTATCTATTTTGGAGTACAAACCCTGACAAGCTGTGTTGGCTCTTTAGAGCTATCCTGAGAAATCTTATCCCCAGAAACTTAATTTTGGGGATGTTCATTAGAATGGCACTCATTTTTAGCCCTGAATAGGTGTCTGAGATCTCCCAGGGGCTCACAGGTATATTGAGTGTCCTCTTCTGTTTTCTTCCAAGGCTTGACTTGTAAGTAGTGAATCTAGGAATCGGGTCCTGGTTCCTTGACTGCTGTGGGGGTAGAAAGTTTACAGGGTAGGGGCCCTTTCATGGGGCCTGGAGTGGAGCCTTTGGGGACCCATTTCTCCAGACTTTAATTAGGACTTGAGTTCCTGGAGCATATAATGGTGGTTCTTTAGAATCTTTTGGGTCCTGGTTGACACCCCACAAGCCTATATCTTGTTGGAATTGCCCAATGACCATGGTATAAGACTGGAGGGTCTGAGCCTTTGGATCTAGGAAGAAGATTTAACATAAACTAAAGGTCTTCCATATAACATCTCATAAGGACTAAGACCAATCTGTTCCTTAGGGGCAATATTGGTGCAGAGGAGAGCTATTGGTAAAGCCTCTTTCTATCCCAAGGAGGTCTCCTGGGTTATCTTTTTTATTGCTGATTTTTAAGAATTGGTTGGCTCTTCTTACTTTTTCTGAAGACTGAGACCTCAAGGCACATTGGAGATAATAAGTAATGCCCAATGCTTTAGAGACTCCCTTGGGTGACCTTAAAATAAGTGATGTCCCATTGTCACTTTGTAATGACCTGGACAGACCAAATCTTGGAATGATTTCATGGAGCAGTTTTTTACCACTTCCTCTGCCTTCTCAGTCCAGGTGGGATAGCCTTCAATCCATCCTGTGAAAGTATCTGTCATGACTAATAGATATTTATACCCTTGAGAAACTGGCATCTGGGTGAAGACCATCTGCCCGTCCACTCCTGGGTAGGAACCACGCCATTGGATGGGCTGGGCCAGCTAGGATCTTTGAGATCCTTGGGAGTTGTTTAATTGGCAAGTGGGATAAGAGTAGACCACTTGCCTTATACTGGTTTGGAGGACCTTTCTAGTACTCTTTGGAGGGGCTTTTCCCCTTATTTGAGTTGTGGCATGTAAGGAGTTAATCAACTTCCATTAGAGGTTCCCAGGCAGAAAAAGGAGTCCCTCCTTTTGAAACCAGCCAATAGAATCTTCTTGAAAGCCCTCACTGTTAGTTTCAAGGGACTCACCTTCAGTATATGAAGGAGTTTCTGGCAAATTAGTCTGTGAAATTAAGGTGGCAACCCCTATTACGTCATTGTTCTGTAATGCTGCTCTCTTAGCTGCCTGATCAGCTGCTTGGTTCCCTCGTGCCACTTCTGTGCTCCCTTTTCAGTATCCTTTACAGTGGGAGACTGAAACCTCAGTGGGCAGATGGACTGCCTCCAAGAGCCTAAGGGTTTGATCACCTTATTTGATTGGGGACCCTCAGGTGGTCAAGTGGCCTCTTTCTTTCCAAACAGCAGCATGTTCATGTAGCACCAGAAAGGTATACTTGGAGTCAGAGTAAGTGACTACTCTTTTTCCTTCTCCCAGTTGTAAAGCTATGAGCTCAGCCAATTGGGCTGAAGTAACCGGTGGCAAAGGCTCTGTGGTTTAAAAATTGGAAACTACTCCATATCCAGCTCTTCTTTTTCCATCTAAGACAAAGCTGCTTTCATCAGTGTACCAAATTTCCTCAGGGTTGGTCAGAATATCTTCTGACAGTCCCTCTCAGGGCTTTGTCCTGTGGCCCACGGCTTCTAGGCAAGAGTGAAAGAGGAGAGCCTTTGAGGGTAAGCAGGAGTGTAGCTGGATTAAGAACCTCAGAAGGGGATATACTGAGGCTTGGATTTTCCATCAGCACTGCTTGATATCTGAGGATCCTTTGATCAGACATCCATAGATAGCCTCTCTCATTCAGGAGTTGTTTCACTTGGTGGTTGTTAAAAATAATTTGCCCCCAAGAGAGAACTTTAAAGCATCTTCTATTAGGACTGCAATAGCTGCAAGATTTTGAAGGCAGGGAAAGATCTCTCCCTAACAATGGAGTAGGACACTCAGGGACTACCAAAAACTGGTGGGAATATATTTATCCATCCCAGCAACAAGAAGTGTGCAGGTGAATCTTTTTGTAATTATTCTTCCTGTGGCACACATAATGGTACAGGTTTGGAAGAAGGCTCTGGAGCAGGAGACCAGGTCAGAGTAGGTAGCCCTGTGTCAACCAAGAAATTCTCAGACTTACCTGCCACATCCAGTTCCACCCTTGGCTCCAGCCCTGTGATGGTTATCTGTGACAGGCAGTCTGACTGGAGCGGGCCTCTTCAGTCCTGTTGAACCATCATGAGGGAAGGCTTGGCGCTTGACCTTTAGGCTCTTGGGTCCCGAGGACAGAGTGCCACCCAATGTCCCAATTGATGGCATTTGTAGCAAGCTATTTTAGGAGACTTGTCACAGTTTGGACACTCTTTGGCCCAGTGCCCCACCTATCTACAGATTAGTCATTTGCCTCATGCCTTGTCCTTTAAGGACTTGGGGTTTTCCGTAGGGCTTCCCTAGACGGCAGCCAGCATCTGGGCATGCCTTGTCTCTTTCCTCCTCTCCCTTCCCTGGACCCTGGACTCCCTCTCTTATTCTCTGTTATAAAAGGTATTGGTGGCTGTCTGGACCATGTCATCTAAAGAGGCAGCAGGGTCCTGCTGCTGTAGCTGTTGTAATTTTATCCTGATGTCTGATGCACACTGGGATAGGAATTTGTCCTTTAAAATCACCTGTCCCTCATAAGAGTCTAAGTCCAGATTGGTAAATTTTTGGAGGGCCTCTTTTAGCCTTTCCAGAAAGGCAATG
Organism: Antilocapra americana; assembly: GCA_007570785.1. Lineage (NCBI taxonomy): Eukaryota > Metazoa > Chordata > Mammalia > Artiodactyla > Antilocapridae > Antilocapra > Antilocapra americana. The sequence continues at coordinate 2,448,362 of ML664157.1, forward strand.
GGCTTCTCATTGGGCTCCTGAGTTGTTGCTGGGACTGGACACAGTTCTATAAGTAATAGACTTCCTTCTGTTTCCATGGGTAGACTTCCCCAGGGGTCAGTCTTTCTGAAGCTTATCCTACCCAGTGCTGTTACAACCTGAGAGTCAGGCATCTCTGGGTCAGGGTGCAGATGCCCAGGCAGTTTGAGGCGTGACAGTCTCCTGGATATTGAATCCCCAGGCAGATCAAGGTATGTTGACCTCCTGGAACCCCTGGACTGGTGGATCCCTGAGCAGGTTGAGGCCTGACAAGCTCCCAGGGACCAGATCCCTAGACAGGACAAGGCAGGTCGACTTCCTGGGACCCCCAGGCTAGAGCTGGGCATCCCCAGTGTCTCCAGAATGACTAGTGCTGGGTAGGATTAACTCACTGTTGATTGGTCCACCATGGATGGGAATAGATACCATGATGTAAAGCAATCCAAGCCTATGCCCTGAGACTGGGAACCTGGTGAAAGAGCCATAAGCCTTATCCTCTTATTGTTCTGAGGAAATGTAAGTCACTGATTTCTTCCCTTAGTTCTCCATAAGAGCAGTTTAGGGTGTTTCCAATGGTAAACGTTTCATTGCCATAGACCCACTTTAGGTAATAACAGAAGTAATGACAAAGGAGTGGGTTATCTAGTCCTGTTAGGGGCAGTAAGAGTATTTTAATAATAAGTGGGGTGGAGCAATGTTGCCTACAAGGGAGCAGGGTCCTGGTTGTAGGAGTTAGTAAGTGGCTTAAGAGCAAATAGATAAGAGGCAACAGACCAGATGTTCCATAAAAGTGGAGTGGAGATTTGATCTGGTGGTATGTTTGCAACTTTAGGAGAAGGGTGGTAAGTGTTTGGGCCCAAACGGCCTGTAGGGCTAACTCCCAAAGAGGCAAACATTATCCCTGGAAGTCCAGTTGCCCTTGAAGGGATGCCACCAACAGATGGACTTCTAGCAGGCATTGTGTGCCTGTCACCCGCTCTAGTGGGTTCACTGAGAGTTGCTGTTGTTTCACCTGTTGTGGGAAACATAAAAGATGAAGGCCTGAATCTCTAGAGGGATTGGATATTATACAGTGTTTTCCTCCCAAGGGCCAGCTGTTTCCTGTTTGTCCCACCAGGAGGTTGTAGAAGCAACATTGTGGGCCGGACAGGGCTCAGGAAAAGAGCGTGAAACAGGACAGAAGGAGGCAGGGCACAACTTTTGAAAGAATGACATGGCCCAAGGACATAACATAAACCGATTAAAATCAAATGGGTTCAAGATGAAAGTCAAATTCAACTAAACCTTGATCCTCAATCTGGAAGCTAAATGACACACCCAGAGGTGCCATGACAGTTCCAAAGCACTATCAAAAGACCAAGGAGTGGGTGGTTCCCCAATTATTGGAATGATCGTCCCACTCATTAGCATATGAAATTACCCAGCCCATAAAAACAATAACCATACCACATTCCATGGCCGTTGCACTCACCCTCTGTGATGGTCCAAACTTTGTGGAATGTGCTTCTCTCTGAATCTGAACAAAGCTACCTCTTAACCTATCACTGTGTCCCTCGCTGAATTTTTTGCAATGAGATATCAAGAAACTGAGCTTCCTTAGGTCCTGAAACTAGGCACCGTGGGTTTTGGCCAGGCTCAAGTCCCAGTCAGAAGTGACTGAGTGACTAAGCACAGTGGCCCTGACATGTGGGTTTGAATCCCAATCTTAGGTAAACAGTTTCAAACACAACTTTCAAAAGTGGAAAGATGATGACCAGCCCGATACTTTGTAAGCTGTGGCATAGATGGAGAGAGGTGCTGAAAGATGGGAGGAAAAAACAGTGGGAACAAAGCATGGGAAAAATCCCCTTTGTAACCTGCTGGAAAATCTGCTAAATACCTGACCTGCACTCAGAGTTTTCATTGGCCTGATCCTTGACACAAAGAAGATTAGGACATAGATCCCCCACCCGCTTGGGCAACAACTACTAAGGCACAGTGGACAGTAGAGCCTTTGGGACACTTGGGGAGTAGCCCCTGTCAGAGTCCCTCAATTGTACCCACTGCTGCTCACCTGTTCTCAGAGAGTTTGAGGAAACAAGAAATGAGAGATTGTAAAGGAATTAAGATTTTGTTTACCGTATGTCCTTCCAGCCATAGGAACAAGGACCTCCTACCTTAACCAGAGGTCTTCTGGAATCTGAAACTGAGCTGCGTGAGTTTTCTGCCAAGTTTGTTTTTGCTGTCCTGGATTCCACCACACTGGGCTTCTGGTCACTTCCACTGCACTGGGTTTTCTTCGTGTTCAGCTTCCACCATGGGAGCTTTCACTGAGTTGTGCTTGGCCTCTGCCTTACGGGGGGTGCAGGGTGGGGCAAGCTGAGGTTGTTTCAAGTCAGGTTATGTCCGAGTCACAGCACCAGATATGTCAGGGGAGTGTGTAATTTCCTCTGTTCTGTCTCACCACAGCAAAGATTTGAAATGGAAGACCAATGTTACAGCTCAGTTACAGATCAGAGTTTTATTAGGCAAGCAAAGAAAAGTGTACCCTGGAGGCGTGAGGGCAAGCTGACCCCAAAGGAGAGGCCTCAATCTGTCCTCCTTCCTTCATTTTATAGGTTTGTCTCCTCCCCTCCTTGAGCCTGCCCTATGCAAATTGGGCTAACCAAGAAGGGGGTGTGTTTATTTCCCCTCAAGTTTTCACTCTGGTCAGTGGATTTTCTTTTGTTCTATTTTCACGGGTTTTTCCTTTCTTTGTGTTTTAGCCACTGCCATTTTGGACTCCTTTTTCCTTTTCTAACTACCTAACAAAACCGTGTGGAGAGGCCACATAGAGTGGCCCAACCCCCACCGTTCTTACTGTACCAGCCCAAGCATCAGACAGTTGAGTGAAGCTATCAGATATCCACCCTCAGCAGATATAACAAGAACTACAAAGGAGCCCAGTGACCAGCCAGAACAAAGGCCCCAGATAAACACCATGTCCTGTCATCCCAGCCACCCCCAGCCATTCAGGCTTCCATAGGTACTGCCCTAGTCACCACAGAGCTTAGTTTCTGCCTAAATTCCTGAACTACAAACTAGAACAATAAAGTGATTGTTGTTTTACAGTAGCGAGCCTTAGGTCGATTTGCTATACATCAACACATTAATCAGAGCAAAGGCATTATTAGATCCATTTTATACATAAGGCAACTGAGACAGATATTTTATTTCCTCAAAGATGCAAACACCAGTAAGTAATAGAGCTTGGATTTAAAACTATAGGTAGACTAGTTCCTAGGCCTATGCTCTTAACTACTACGCTGACATTTCTCTGGTTTCAGGTAAAATGTAAAAAAAAAAAAAAAAATCTGTGAGAGTAGAATCTGCTTTTCATGGGAGTGAATTCAAGTTCCAAAAGTTTAAAAGGCTTACCAGAAAATAGATACAGGTGATGGCAGAGCAGGAGTGAAACCCTGGGTCTCCCTCTCCAAGCTCAATAAGTTTTCTTTTTTCTCCTACAATAAAATATCTAATTGTGGTCCCATGTAACCGCATATATACATCATTTTTCTGCATGCAACAATTAAAAATGTATTCAGTCTGACAAATCTTATATCTTATAAAATTCACTTAATTTAAACAGAGAAAAGCAGATTAGTTCTTTAATTGAACTAATCTCAAAGCCAGTGTTTTGAGAAGTAATAGGAGATGAATATTTAAAATAGGTAATAGCTCTGCCTTAACTAAAGACTTATAATTGAAATGTCTGAAGTGATGGTCAGAAAGGAATGTTATCAATCCACATGAGATGAATTTATTTTAAAAGCAAAAATGGCAAATTCTAGCAATGTCTGAAGCAATTAGAAGGCATTAAAAAGCCAAAATATTGAGTATTTTTTTCAAATGACAATTGAAATTAAGCAGCATTCTATTACAAATGAACAATAACCACAGAATAGTTACACATAAGGTAGATCATAAGTTTATTAATTTTAATTTAAAACCTATTTGTACTGCATATAATTAAATTTGCTTCTTTTACACAAAAGGAATTCTCTGGTTTTGAGATAAAATTTGTATAAAGATTTCAAACAATGCTTGTAATGTAGTAAGTAGTCCTCTTACATATTTGTGGAAATACATAGAGTAGAATCTGTATCTAATTCATATTTAACCCCTTCAGCCTAAACAGCCTTCTTAGGAAGGAGACATTGAGACTGTTACCAAGTCCAAGCTCACTCTGCTCGCAGTATAATAGGCCAGTGAATTGGAGAGAGATTTTGAGGCAAGGAAGAGACTTTAATCAGGGAGCTGGCAGACGGAGAAGATGGCAGGCTAGAGCCTCAAAATAACCATCTTATTGGGGTCCTGATGCCAGGTTCTTTAATGGATCTGAGAGAAAGAAGCAATGAGAAACCAAAGTGAAAAAGCAGAACAGGGAGGGAGATGCAGTGGGGAAGCAAAGTAAAAGATTCTTCAGTCTTACAAAACATCTCCAAGGGAATGTCCAGCCTTCAGAAGGGGTGTGTTAATCTCTTCTATTCACAAATGGACAGGGACAAACTATCTCTCCTTGAGCAGAACAAAGGCATTTTAGTTTAAAGTCAAGCAGAAGGTCAGGGTCCTCCAGGCAAGCCATTGAGTATGATTATAATAATGAAGGCAAATCAAAGAAAGTTTCCAACATGGAGTCAGAATCGGCTTCCTCCCTACAACAAGACCACAAACTCCTCCACTAACAACATGTTCTCTTCGCGTCGTTAACCGGGGGAGGGGAGGGGGCGGGAAAGCACAACCTAAAAGTTGAGAATTGTGTTTTATTCAGTGGACATTCTGAAAACTCAAGCCTGGGACACAGCATCTCAGCTATCTCTGAGAGACTACTCCAAAAAAGGCAAGGGGTGGGGGGGTAGGTAGCCAGAATAAATGGGAATTTTTGCAACAAAAGACCAGGTGATTGAAAGATCAAAAGATTATTGTTAATAAAAGAAAGTGAGACATCTCAAGTTAAGGAATTTAGCACTTTTCTATATATGGGAAGATACAAGAGTCTGGGCTCATTGAAGTCATTTCTTTGATATGCACCTCAGGTATCTGGGGCCAGTCTCTTGTGCCTTCTTATCCTCGTCTCCTCAGGGTGCACTATCAGGAAGTGCTGCAGCAGTTGACTGCTAGATGACAGGCCTCCTGTTTCTACTGTCAACTAGAAAAAAAAAAAAAAATGCTCACAGCCTAAAAGTTGAGCGCTAGTTTTATTCGCTGGGAATGTTAGGACCCACGCCCGGGAGATGGTGTCTCAAGAGACCCTGAGAGCTGATTCTAAGGAGATAAGGAGGAGTCAGGGTATACACAAGTTGGCAGAAAGGGGCAGGTAATCTGAATATCAAAAAATTACTCTTACTTAAGAAAAAGTATATCTCTCGAAAGAAGAGATTTAGTAATGTATGGGAAGATGCAAGTGTCCGGGCTTCCTGAAATCATTTCTTTCATTCGCATCTAGCTATCTGGGGCTAATCCTGCTTTTTTGGTTGTTCACATCCTAATACCTTGTTTACTGTAAGAGATGGCAGATGCGGCAGGTGGCCACCTCTCACATCCCCCCAGCTCCTTAGCACTTACCAGGGAGGAAGTAGCCAAGAAGCTGACTTTGTTTCACCTTTGTCTACATCTGGAAAAGTCTTATTTACTGGTAGAGTGTAGAGCAGAAAACATTTTGTTTCACACTAGCCTGAGTTCCTTCCGGGTTTACCATCTGGGTGGCTATAATGCGGTGGCTTGATGGCTGTAACATCCTTTGTCTACTCACATGAGGCTGCATTTTGGTTCACAGCACCAGCTACACTGGATCTACCTGCATTTCCAGAATATATCAGCCAGCGTCCAGACCTCACACTTGCCATTCCTCTGCCTAGAATACCCTTTCACATGGGTCATTCTTTTAGGATGCAGCTTTTCTGCTCACATGTCTTCTCAGAGACATCTCCACACCTACCTATAAAGGCAACCACTGAGTCCCTTACTTTGCCCATTTTTTTCTCAACAGTCCATGCCCTTTCCTGACCCTATGTTACATATGTATTTGTCTCTTTGTTGTAGCCACACGCTCCGGGAAGCACACTCACTCAGAAGGACAATGCAGATAGTGAAGTGCAGTTTATTACACCGGCGAGCCCAAGGCAGAGTCTCCTCTTAGTTAAGGACTCCAACCAGCATTTGTGAGGATCTTTTATACCCATGTGTACGTGTCCGAACCCACCACCCCAAATTACCTGAAACTTACGTAAACAAAGGAAAGTTAAATACAAACACAATAATGCCATCATTCAAGTATCATGTGTTCAAACAGTCAATAATCAATAAACCTGAGGTTACATTCCAAATAGTTAATAATCGATAAGCCCAAGCTTACTATCAGAAAAATTTATGACCTGTCTGGAGCCAGGGGTGATTAGCGCATGTTTTCTCTTAAGTGATGAGTAACCTGGATATAATCTTCAAGATTCCCCTGTCCAGAGGGGGTCTTATCCTTCCATTGTAATTTCCATAGGCACTAAGCACAGAGTTAAGAATCCATAGGAGAGGTGGCCGAGCATGATCAGCATGAACAGGCCTGAGATGGAGATTGGACCCTATGAATTCCTTCTTCGTCTTTATTACCCATCTCTCTCACTGGGAGAAAGTTCTATAAAGATATGAACATTGTTGTTCTAGCTCACTGCTATATGATGGAACACCTAGAACAAATCCTGGCACATGGAAGTGATCTTAAATATTGGTTTAAAATATTGATTAAAGGACTAAATGTACTCTGTTAGAAAGGAGTTAGGGGCTTCCCTGGTGGCTCAGACAGTAAAGAGCCTGCCTGCAATGTGGGAGACTTGGGTTCGATCCCTGGATTGGGAAGATCCCCTGGAGAAGGAAATGTAAATCCACTCCAGTATTCTTGCCTGGAGAATTCCATGGATGGACAGGCCTGGTTGATTATGATCCATGGGGTTGCAAAGAGTTGGACACAACTGAGCCACTAACATTTGGCTTGATGAAGGGGAGACAGGTTATTAAGCCAAATAAATGTTTCTGACAAAAATCTGCAATGAATCCCCATATAAAGCCTTCCCTGTTTGGACAAGAAAGATGGTACTCTGAGATAGTCAAAATTTATTCTAGAGAATTTACATTCTAGTAAAAAGAGCCTGCTCTGGCATTCATTTAAACAGAAAATAAATCTTCTGCATAGGAATTTCATCCACTGCCCTCTGCATGATTTGCAGAACAATCAAGTGACAAGTCATTTGGAATAAACTAAATCAAATAAAAATTAAATGCAAACATCAATACACTGTTAAATTTAAAATACTGTTAAAACTTAAAAGAATGGAAATAGCTTAAAATTAGCATGAAAATTAAGCAAAAACAGCTAAACTGAGTTGATAAATAGGGCCATTAAAGAGACAAAGTAGTGTTTAGGCTATTTTCTAACCAAATAACAATTTGTTAATATAAGCACATTGGCTGCAAATTAATTCCTTATAATGTAAAATGGGCACTATTTTCATTCTCTTCACTGATGCAAACATATTCCCTCTAAAAGCTAGTTTAGAGGAAAACAGGTTAAAGAGAAATGCATTTTTTGTTGTTTTGGGAATCCTCAGTTGAGAATATTACAAATTATGAGGCTTTTGTTTTTTGTTGTTTTGTAAAATCAAGTGAATCTTTTCATAGAGAGGAAAAACATGCCCGTGGTCAAAGACTTTGCTTCTCTGCATTATTGTGGGTTTGACCTTGTTATTTTGGCCATAAATAGCAATCTGTATCTCATCTAATCTACTCTTGAGTATTTCTAGTGATAGGACCTTAGCGACCTTCCCCCAGCAAATTATTCCAAAATCTAATCAACCCTACACTTAGAAATACTTTCTTAATGCCTAACCTAATGGTCTAATTTCAGGTTGTTGCATCTCATTAAACTACCCTTTACAGTTTTAAAAATCTTTTCCTGATGATTGTTTTTACTTCCCAGACACCTATGATCTATTGCGACCATTTGTTCAGCCTATTCTCTAGGTGTGTATGTGCTCAGTTGCTCAGCCATGTCCCACTTTTTGTTACCCCATGGACAATAACCTGCCAGGTCCTCTGTCTATGGGGTTCTCCAGGCAGGAATACTGGAGTGGGAGCCATTCCCTTCTCTAGGGAATCTTCCCGGCCCAGGTTTTGAACCTGGGTTTCTTGCATGGCAAGCAGATTCTTTACCATCTGAGCTACCAGGGAAGCTACCTTCTCTACATAGAATTCAGCAAATAATGTTTGCTTAGCCTCACTGCAAAGACTAAGTCCTGCAAATCCCCTACCACCCTTATAACTGTGGTCTAGATACCAGTTCTCTGAAGTGTCACAGTGATGCATTTTTAGTTACCTTTCTGGCATTATGCAAAGCTGTCCCCTAAATTTGGTCATCTTTGTGATGGAAATGAATCTGCAAATGTAATAATAGCAACAGTAGGTGACCAAGATGGCCTGAATGTTCCTCTCAGCCTGACTAAACTTTAATCAGGTTTCTCCTAGACTTATCGTTACTTGGAGCATTTACTTTGGAAAACTGCAGTTATAAATTCCTTCTCTGTCCCTTTAAGATGTAAATCTACAGCCTAGAAATATCTTTTGAAAGGAACTGGGGACCATCTCTTTAAAATGTAATCAAGAAAAACAACACCCTGATCTCCCAGTCTCTAGGGGAGGGCTGGAGTCTAGTGGTTTAAAGTGTCATTTAGCAAACAAGGAAGGCCTTAAGGGAGTTGACCAACCTCCCGCCAAATGCCCTCTCTTACTTCCCATTAGCTTGTCTCAGAACTTAAAGAAGTTGAATTCAATTTGTTTCAAAGGAATTGAGCCAATTTCTCCCCTCTGTTGTAATAATCGTGAATAAAGTTTACCTCACCTACTTAACTTTTGTTGTTGTTCAGTCACGAAGTCTTGTCAGACTCTGCAGCCCCATGGACTGCAGTGTGCCAGGTTTCCCTGTCCTTCACTATGTCCTGGAGTTTGCTCAAGCTTTTGTCCATTGAGTCAGTGATGCTAACCAATTGTCTCACCCTCTGTCACCCCCTTCTCCTGCCTTCAAACTTTCCCAGCATCAGAGTCTTTCCAGTGAGTCGTCTGTTCACTTCAGGTGGCCAAAGTTTTGGAGCCTACATAACCAGTTCAGTGCAAGTTTTCTTTTACATAGGTAAAGACAGAGGCAGCTTCAATCACTATTAAATAAGGTAAAAATTAAACAAAAAGTGTTTTCTCAGTACAAGTAATATTATATTATACATGCACAGGGATGTCAACTTTGTGAAAATTCACTGAACATAAATTTGTGAACACCTTTTGCATGTAAAGTTTCAATCAATAAGCTTACTTAAAAATACAGTTTGAATTCTGACTCTGTCATCTGCAGTGTGAGAACATTGTGGTTAGTACTTAAGCTCTATAAACCTCAGTTTCTTTATAGGTTAAATGGAGTAATAATACATATTTCACTGTGTGATTGTGAGATTTAAACTAATTAAATGTTATTAAGTGAAGTTCCTGGTAAAGGACCCAGTCTCTAGTGGTGATTAAATGTTATTGTCACTACTACTGACTGTTAGTTCTGAAGCAGTCTTTTTGTAGTAATTGGTGAAAAGTCATAAGAATAAAAAATAAGTGCCTTATCTCATCAACCTACCAACTGGCCAAGATATTCATTCTATCTTTATCGACTGCTTTGTAGACTTCCAGGTAATCATGATTTTTAATGCATTTGCTTATGAAGAGCAATGAATCTTACATAACTTACAAGAAAAAAAAATTTAAATACAACCTAGTTTTTTTCAGTTCAGTCATCCACTCATGACTGACTCTTTGTGACCCCAGCCTGCAGCATGCCAGTCTTCCCAGTTCATCACCAATTCCCGGAGCCTATTCAAATCCATGGCCATTGAGTCAGTGATGCCATTCAACCATCTCATCCTCTGTCATCCCCTTCTCCTCTCGCTTGCAATCTTTCCCAGCATCAGGGTCTTTTCCAGTGAGTCAGTTCTTTACAAATGGCCAAAGTATTGGAGTTTCAGCTTCAACACCAGTCCTTCCAATGAATATTCAGGACTGATTTCCTTTAAGATGGACTGGCTGGATCTCCTTGCAGTCCAAAGGACTCTCAAGAGTATTCTCCAACACCACAGTTCAAAAGCATCAATTCTTTGGTTCTCAGTTTTCTTTATAGTCCAACTCTCATATCCATACATGACTACTTAAAAAACAATAACTTTGACTAGACAGACCTTTGACGACAAAGTAATATCTCTGCTTTTTAATATTCTATCTAGGTTGGTCATAGCTTTTCTTCCAACGAGCAAGTGTCTTTTAATTTCATGGCTGAAGTCACATCTGCAGTGATCTTGGAGTCCCCCCAAAACAGTCTCACTGCTTCCATTGTTGCCCCATCTATTTGCCATAAAGTGATGGGACAAGATGCCATAATCTTACTTTTCTGAATGTTTGGTTTTAAGTCAACTTTTTCATGCTCCTCTTTCACTTTCATCAAGAGGTTCTTTAGTTCTTCTTCACTTTCTGCCACAAAGATGGTGTCATTGGCATATCCCAGCAATCTTGATTCTAGCTTGTGCTTCATCTAGCCTGGCATTTTACATGATGTACTGTGCATATGAGTTAAATAAGCAGGGTGACAATATACAGCCTTGACATACTCCTTTCCTGATTTGGAATCAGTCTATTGTTCAATGTTCAGTTCTAACTGTTGCTTCCTGATCTCCATACAGATTTCTCAGGAGGCAGGTCAGGTGGTCTGGTATTCCCATCTCTTGAAGAATTTTCCACAGTTTGTCAGGATCCGCACAGTCAAAGTCTTTGGCATAGTCAATAAAGCAAGAGTAGATGTTTTTCTGGAACTCTCTTGCTTTTTTAATGATCCAGCGCATGTTGGCAATTTGATCTCTGGTTCCTCAACTTTTTCTAAATCCACCTTGAACATCTGGAAGTTCACGGTTCACGTACTGTTGAAGCCTGGATTGGAGAATTTTGAGCATTACTTTGCTAGAGTGTGAGATGAGTGCAATTATGCAGTAGTTTGAACATTCTTCGGCATTGCCTTTCTTTGGGATAAGAATGAAAACTGACCTTTTCCAGTCCTGTGGCCACTGCTGAGTTTTCCAAATTTCTTGACATATCCAGTGCAATACTTTAACAGCTTCATCTTTGAGGATTTGAAATAGCTCAGCAAAATTCCATCACCCCTACTCCTTTATCTTCAGTAATGTTTCCTCAGGCCCACTTGACTTCGCATTCCAGGATGCTTGGCTCTAGGTGAGTGACCACACCATTATGGTTATCCAGGTCACTAAGACCTCTTTTGCATAGTTGTGTGTATTCTTGCCACCTCTTCTTAATCTCTTTTGCTTCTGTTAGCTCCTTACCATTTCTATCCTTTATCAACCCTTCTTGCAAGAAATGTTTCCTTGATATCTTCCATTTTCTTAAAGACTTCTCTAGTCTTTCCTATTCTATTGGTTTCTTTTCTTTCTTTCTTTCTTTTTCTTTTTTTTTGCATTGTTCACTTAAGAAGAGCTTCTAATCTCTCATTATTCTCTGGAACTGTGCAGTCTGTTGGATAGATCTTTCCCTTTCTCTCTTGGCCTTTTGCTTCTTTTCTTTCCTCAGCTTTCTTTAAAGCCTTTTTTACAACCCCTTTGCCTTCTTTAATTGCTTTTTCTGTGGATGGTTTTAGTCACTGCCTCCTGTACCATGTTACCAACCTCTGTCCATAGTTCTTGAGGCAGTCTGCCGATCATATCAAATCCCTTCAATCTATTTGTCAATTCCACTGTATTCATAAGGGATTTGACTTAGGTGATACTTAAATGGCCCAGCAGTTTTTTCTACTTTCTTCAATTTAAGCCTGAATTTTGCAATAAGTAGTTCATGAACTGAGACACAGTTAGCTCCAGGTCTCCAAGCTGACTATATAGAGCTTCTCCATCTTTGGCTGCAAAGTACATCATCTGATTAGTATTAATCATCTGATGATGTCATTGTATAGAGTCATTTCTTGGGTTGTTGTTAAAAGGTATTTGCTATGATCAGGGTGTTCTCTTGAAAAAACTTTTGTTAGTCTTTGTCCTTACGTTCACCACCTTATGTTACTTTCACCACCAGACACATTCATAGCTGAGTGTCAGTTCCACTTTCAGCTGGCCGCTTCATCCTTTCTGGAAATAGCAGCAGTTGCCCTCTGCTCTTCCCCAGTAGTATACTGGACAACTTCCTACCTATGGGGGCTTATGCTTCATTATGTACAACAAGGCCAAACTTGCCTGTTATTCTGGGTATCTCTGGACTTCCTACTTTTACATGCCTATCCCCTGCAATGAAAAGGACAACTGTTTTTGGTGTTAGTTCTAGATGGTTTGCAGGTCTTCATAGAATTGGTCAACTTCTAGCTTGTTCAGCATCAGTGATTGGGTATGGCCTTGGATTGCCTGATGTTGAATGGTTTGCCTTGGAAACAAACTGAGATCTTTCTGTTGTTTGTGAGGTTGTACTTGAGTGCTGCATTTTGGACTCTTTCATTGACTATGAGGATTATTCCATTTCTTCTAAGGGATTCTTACCTTCAGTAGTAAATAAAATAGTCATCTGAATTAAATTTGTCCTTTCCCATTCATTTGAGTTCACTGATTCCTGTGATGTCAATGTCAATCTTCTCATCTCCTGCTTGACCACATCCAGTTTACCTCGATTCATGGATCTAACATTTCAAACTCTGATGCAATATTGTACTTTGCATCATTGGACTTTACTTTCACCACCAGACACAGTCACAACTGAGTGTCAGTTCCACTTTGAGCTGGCCGCTTCATGCTTTCTGGAGCTAGTAGCAGTTGCCCTCTGCTCTCCCCCAGTAGTATACTGGACAACTTCCTACCTGTGGGGGCTTATCTTTCTGCCTTACATACTGTCCATGGGGTTCTCCACACAAGAATCCTGGAGTGGGTTGCCATTCCCCTCTTCAGTGGGTCACATTTTGTCAGAACTCTTCACCATGACCCATCTATCTTGGGTGGCACTGCATGGCATAGCTCATAACTTCATTGAGTTACACAAGCCCCTTCACCACGACAAGGGTGTAATCCATTAGTGGATTTTGTGTGTGTGGCCTTCCACGGGGCTCAGCAGCAGGGAATCCACCTGCAATGCAGGAGATACAGGTTTAATCCCTGGGTTGGGAAGATCCTTTGGAGGAGGGGCATGGCAACCCACTCCAGTGTTCTTGCCTCATGGACAGGGAGGACTGGTGGGCTACATTCCATGGGGTCGCAGAGTCAAACATGACTGAAGCAACTTAGCACACAGGCATGCATATATGTGTAGATATGCATGCTCAGCCACTTCAGTCGTGTCCAACTCTCTGTGACCCATGGACCATGGCTCACCAGGCTCCTCTCTCCATGGGATTCTCCAGGCAAGAACACAGGAGTGGGTAGCCATTTTCTTCTCCAGTGATAACATATGAAGTGACTGAAGTGAAGTTGTTCAGTTGTGTCCAGCTTTTTGCGACCCCATGGACTGCAGCCCATCAGGCTTCCCTGCCTGTGGGATTTTCCAGGCAAGAGTACTGGAGTGGGTTGCCATTGCCTTCTCTGGTGTGTATATCTACATATACGTATACACATATACATATATATCATATATATCCTGTATTATATCCTTACAATAAACTGCTAATGTATTTCCCTGAATTCTGGAGCCAAACTCTTATTTGTCAATCAATACTTATCTATCAAATTACTGAACTGAAAATGGGGTCCGGGGAACACCAATTTGCAACCAGTCAGTTCGAAATACAGGTGTCAGCCTGGGGTTTGAGATAAACATCTGAGTGCAGACAGTCTTGTGAGTCTGAGCCCTTAGCCTGTGGGGAATAACCTTAATTCAAGGTAGATAGAGTCGGACTGAATTGAGTAGTAGGACACCCAGCTGGTATTGAGGAACTGGTAGGTGTGGGACAAAACTCTCACATCGATAGCCTGAAATACTCAGCATGAGAGTAAAGGAAAAAAAAAGAACTTTTTGCTAAACAAGGGAGTATAATCCAGGATATAGTTTGAGATGTCAATCCCTTTCTTCTTCCTTTTCCCTTATTGCCTATTTTAACACAGTCCATTTTTCTACATCCATGTCAGAAGTTCTCTCTTTCCTAATCAGTTTGACTTGTGATTATAATTTGTCTGTAAAGCATTTAGAGCTATGCATTATTTAATTGATAATTCACTTTAGTCTCTGTGATTCATCTTTGTGGCTTATTTTATATACTCTCACATGACAACTAGATTTTAAAGTCCTTTCAAGGCCAAGAAATTAGGTTTATTGCACTTTTTTTTTAGTATGAAATATGTTTAAAGACATAGAAGTATAAAAAATGCTAAATAGCCATGTTTTCATAATCTAGCTTCAACAATTGGTGATTTATTACCAATTTCATTTCATCTAAGTAGCAGTCTAATTCTCCTCTGCTCCAACTGGTATTTGAAAGTAAATACCAGATACCATATAATTTCATTGATGATAACCTCAGCATTTGTTTTTAAAAGATTTTTGATTTATAAGCATAATTATAATATTACATTAAGGCCTAAAACTTAACATTAAATTACATTACATAAATAACATTTAACTACAGAAAAACATTAATTTCTCACCATTAAATATACTATTGTGTCACATACTTTTTAAATGGAGTTATGTATTCAAATCAGAATCAAAATAATATCCATATTTTGTTATGGTTGATATGTCTCTCAAAATCCTTTTAATTTATTGCACCACCTCTATCCTATCCATGTGTGTGAGTGTGTGTGTGTGTGTATAGTTTATTTATTTAGGGAATCAGGTCATGTGTCCTATAAAATTTCTCAGAGTCTAAAATTTTGCTGGATTCCATCCTTGTGGTGCCATTTAATGTTTCTGGAACTCTTTATTGTCAATTTAAAATATTCCTTTTATCACTACAACACACTTTTATCCTCTTGTTAGAAATTGAATAGAAATATGAAAATATTAGGGCCTGAGCTATGCCAAAATAACTTTCTGATTCCAGAGAGATTTTTAATATTCACTATTTTACATTTGTATTTTGTGTTCATCACCAAAAAGAATTTGCCTTCCCAAGCATATGATGAAATGCTTTTAGACTATATATTGTATTTATGTACACAAAACCAAAACTTCATTTTTATCTCATTTTTTGCTTCAAAAGTTCCTTTACTTTAACAAAACAGTAGCTTCTTGCCCTTAGCTCTTATTGTTGACTAAATACTGCACAGTGTTTAAAAACAAAGCCCATTGTTTCTTGTGGATTTCCCTGTTGGTTCAGTAGTTAAGACTCCGAACTTCCATCACAGGGAGCATGGGTTCAGTCCCTAGCTGGGGAGTTAATATCCTCCATGCCACTAGTAAGCGTAAAAAATAACGATAAAGCCCATTGCTTCCATTTATTACTTTAATCTTAAAACAAATGTATTCAATAATTACTTTGCTAAAACCAAGGTAAAAATAAATGTTTAAAGTGGTATCAACAGGTTTAAAGTGGAATTGAACTAAATGAATCTGAATTGTGTGTCAGTTGTCTTCAATTCTTTCTTGCATTAGATTTTATTCAGACCTCTTTGGGGGAAGTATTTAGAACACAAAATGTAATTGACTTTTTATACCAGCTGAGAAAGAACAACAGGGGACTCATATCTAAATTAAAATACATCTCATCCAGCTCTATAAAATAACCAACAGTGCATTCAACTGTGGGAAGCTCTCAGTTTAGGAAAGAGAAGTTGGGAACCTCAGATTCTGTTGAGCATGACTACTTCAGTCAGGTGAAACAGCCCCAGTCCCCTAAGAAAGACAGCTATTTTATTACCCGCATTCGTTTCCTAAGGCTACCATATCAAAATGTCCCAAATTGGGTGGCTTAAAACAGCAGAAATTTATTTTCATAGTTTTAGGGGCTAGAGAAGTCTGAAATCAATGTGTTGGAAGGGCCATACTCTCTGAAGCTTGTAGGAGAAGATGTTCCCTTGTCTCCTCTAAAGCCTAATAGTCCTACACATCTCTCTGCACATGACAGTATAACCTAATCTCTGCTTCCAGGGCCACATAGCCACGCCTCCTTTGTGTCTCTTTACTCTGCTTATAAGGACACCAGTCATAGTGGACTAGGGCCCATCTTCACCCACTATGGCCTTGTCTTAACTTGATTGTCTACAAAGACCCTGTTTCTGAATTGTCACCAAGGGCCATGACTTCAATGTATTTTGAGGAGAGGTACATTTCAAGCCATAGTATCACTCTCCTTCAAGATGTGTGAAAATCCATATAGTCCAGGTTCTTATGTTCTCACCTTGCATAAATTAGTGTCCCTGGGACAAACTGGGAGAACCACCACTTACAAGGTTGATTTGTAGCATTTATATACCCAGTAATTAACCCCTAACAGAAATATCACTTAACACTGGAACAGTATAAAGCAAAATGATACAAATAGGCCTGAATTTTATTTATTTAATCTATGAAGGCAGATTTATCTTTTTTTAGTGAGGTAATTTTGCCCCATGGATGTGTAAGAGAGAAGCAGAAGGAATGACTCATGTACCAGCACTCTAAGCCCTCCTTTCTCCTAAGATCATCCCATACATGACCACTCATCCTTCAACTATTTTTTTCAGGAACTCACTTGATCATTCCATCTAACTATTTTTATCAGGAGAGACTCTTGCTTTATTTGTTTGCTTGCGTATTTGGTTGATTAATTGGTTCTATTGGGCTTCCCCTGTGACTCAGTAGTAAAGAATCCTCTTGCAATGCAGGACCCACAGGAGACAGGGATTCGATCCCTGGGTTGGGAAGATCCCCTGGAGGAGGAAATGGCAACCCACACCAGTTTTCTTGCCTGGAAAACTCCATGGACAGAGGAGCCTGGAGGGCTACAGTACGTGGGGTTGCAAAAAGTCAGACATGACTGAAATGACTTAGCATGCATGCATTTTCCTTAAGCACTTCTTTCTATTCAAGTTGAGTTCTTTCAGTAAATATTGAGAGCTATCTAACACATTAGGAGAAGAACACTAATTTTGCCTCTATCTTCCCAAGTTCTTAGCTGAGACTAGTATAAGAAACAACAGGTTAACAAGAGGGAAACAAAGAGAAGTTTATTAATATGTATAATGCATGTATACATTGGGAGATACCTGGGGTGGGGGGAAATAAATAACTCTCTGAAGTGGCTTAGAACTCAGACTTAAATATCATCTTAACAGAGAAAGGGAAGGGAGGGATGTGGACCTTCTAGAGGAGAGTAAATAATTTTAGGATGATGAATGGCCCCTTAGAAAAAAAAGTAGTGTGGACTTCTACCTAATTACTACTTCTCATGCTAAGTGTCAGTCTCCTCCAGCTGATGAAAGTCCCCAAGAGGGAATTTATGACAATTGAGTTCCTTTGAAGCATTTGTCTTTAGGCAGATAAGGGGAGTTCAGAGAAATATTCTCCTTGTATATGCTGTTTTTCAAGTGACTACTGCTCAACATAACTAACAAGCCAAAGGAGCATAGTTTGGGGCAGCATATTCTGCTACCTTCAACATCTGAAGATGACAGAGTCACTTCATCATGTTCACAGGATCCTTGGTCATGGGTTACTTCAATCTGCTTCTGCCTTAAATTCGTTCATTGTCATTGGCAGTGTGGGGACCCACTCAGGACCTTAGATTTTGCATGAAGAATTTATGGCAGGTTTTTTTTAACATGATTTTTATTGGGAGGAGGAGAGTGGTAGTATGGGACATCATAAAGGAAGTCCTTGGCACAGGGGCAGGGGTGTGGGGCACAGCTGAGGAGGGGCAAGGTGACCCTGCTGGTATTCAGAAGTGGTATGAAGTCCCTCCTTTGTTTTGTGGGATATGTCTGAAAGCTAGTGTCAGGCCTTGGCAGGAAAGTAGCTCTGACTGATGTGGTCAGCCACATCCTGGATATTTTCCTCCAGCGTGCTTCCCATCTCCTTTACCTTTGCCAGGATGTAGTCCAAGATGGTCCTGTCTGGGCCCAACTGGGCTAGGGCTGAGTCTTCCAGAAACATTTACAGAGCTACTAGAAGGGCCAGGAGCAACAGGATGGTTTCTCATGGTGGGGCAGGAAGGGCCCTGTGAAGTCTCCTTCCTGGACACAGAGGATTGTCTAAGGGAAGGCTGTTTCAAACGGAAGACATTTGAGATATGATAGATCCAAAGATAGGCCTTCTTGGAGCTTCCTTGATCTGACTAAGGACAAAAACTTTGGAGAGTCAGGCTGCCATAAACTCCCTTTCTGGGGCAGTTTCTCAGCCAGGAGAGAGAGGAGCCACTGACACAGGAGGATAAATCACGTAAACACTATCACAAACCGTCACACCTTCCATTTGTTTCCCTACAAAGCTCATTACCTACAAGAACAAATAAACTCATTTGTTCTTCCCAGTGAAGCCCTTTCTCCCAGCTCCCTTTCTTCTATTAAGTTGGAATAGAAACCCCATCTCTAGCCATTTTGGAAAAAACTGCTTTTGTGATTTGCATGCATATGAATAAACTTTTCTCTTTTTAATCTTTTCTCTTGTTAATCTGTCTGCTAGCTAACCTGAAGGCTCCCCAACCAGGGAACCTATCATAGAAGAAAAACTATCCTAGAACAGGAGGAGAACAGATCAAATTCCACTATAATTACAGGGTTTCAGAAGAAATAAGGAAATTGAAACATGTTAAAGGCCAAGAGATATGTTGGCAGGAGAGCCCTACTTAATAGAAAATGGGAAAGAAATCTGGAGAGAGAGAATCATGGGAAGAGAAAAAAATAAAAGGATTTTGCTTTATAAATTCTGGCTTAGACGTCTTGAACTACGTGGGTAAGTGGTAAACACTATCCTGGTTGCCAACTAGTTGGAAGTGGCTGGTCCTAACTTACTGACAAGCTAAAGAGCTATTGTCTAGCTTCCCTCCACACCACCTTCCCTCTCCTTCTTAGCCTAGTGTTGCAGAGTGAACACCCACTCTGCCGCAGTCCTCCTTACACTTGTTCACTTCACTATGTCTCCCTGACTGACAGTCCTTCTGTGGTACACTTATTTTTAATACCAACAGAAAGAATTACCTTTTCAAAATGTCCAAGTATAATTGATTACACTTAGCTTGTTTCCATTAAAAAAAAAAAAAGGCAAGGCAATTGACTTTCCCAGTTCTTCCAAGTATGTCCTTGCATAAATAAAGCTATTCTTGGTAGACTTCAGTGTAGTGCAGAATATGACACATATTTTCTATGGTTAGTGAACCCTTTGTTTCAATTGCTTCCAAGGCCAATATATTTGGTTCCAATTTCCAGAAAGTTAAGCAATTAATAAAAGTGAAAGATAAATGGCATCAAATCTCAATTGAAAACAAATGGATGAACACACAGAGCACCTTTGATACTTAACAGAATCAATCTCAAAAGGCACAAAGTGATGACCACAGTCATTAGCAATAATTAACTCTGACACTGCAATTAACTTATTTCATGTGTCACAAAACATCTTTATATGTGATGAGAATGTTTACAATTATGTTAGGCCTTAATGTTGAGATTTCTCATTCTCTCTCCCTCTCCCACTCCACTTTCTCCCTCCCTTCTTCTCCCTCAGTTCCTCCCTGCTTCTTCTGACTCATTGAATTTTATCAAGAATTATGTTCATAATTTGCAGAGATCAGTGCAAAATAAAAATATGGGCTCCCTGGTTCACAAAGCAGGAAAACTGCACCATTAAAGGTACCAAAGTATAAAGTTTTTCTTTAAAATATTTTTTTGCTTATGTAATAGAATACATGTTGCTGCTGCTGCTGCTAAGTCGCTTCAGTCATGTCCGACTCTGTGCGACCCCATAGACGGCAGCCCACCAGGCTCCTCCATCCCTGGGATTCTCCAGGCAAGAACACTGGAGTGGGTTGCTTTTTCCTTCTCCAATGCATGAAAGTGAAAAGTGAAAGTAAAGCAGCTCAGTCATGTCCACCTCCTAGCGACCCCATGGACTGCAGCCTATAAAGATCCTCCATCCATGGGATTTTCCAGGCAAGAGTACTGGAGTGGGGTGCCATTGCCTTCTCTGTAGACTACATGAGGGACAACATCATCTTACAAAATATAAAAAGATATATTTAATGTTATAATAAAAGATGGCTTCTCTTAATATAAACACAATATTATTACATAAAATTGGCCTTGTGCAAAATGGGTCATGTGTGAACACCTCCCTCACTGGAAGACACAGACCTCTGCTGCTCTGACACACAGACACAGCCAGAACCCTGTCCATGCACCCTGCCCTCTGAACCTTTCTGACAGGATGGGGACCTAGGTCTTGGAGTCACTTCAGTGCCAACAGGACTGGATCCCTTAGTGGGGGCAGGGAAGGTCAAATCTCTAACTCACTTGGAGATGAGGGCCAGGCTGCTTCCCAGTCTTGGTCCTGCTCCCTCTTCAGGCCTACATATTCTGCTTGCAAACTTGAGCCTGTGGTCCAAATCCCCTTAAAGAGGGGCCAGAAGATTGGGAGAACACCAGAAGGGTAGGAAGACAAAAGCTTGCCTCAGTGCATCCCACCAGAGGTCTTTTATGCTGTAGGCAGTGAGGCAGCATTCTAGGAGCTGAGTGAGATGGTAGGAAGTTTCTGTATGACCCTGAGGAGAGGTCATGGTTCTGGCTGCCGCCCCCAAGCTTCTGCAATAATTATGTTTTGCAGGTTCAGCTAGAGAGCATGGGATCTGTGAGAATGGAATGTTTTCAGAACGGCAGAGGCAGAATCAATGAGATTAAGCCACAGCAAGGCGTGAGTAGGAAAGTACCATCCTTTCAGTGGGAAGAGACATACTGTTCACCAAAAGAATTGCAAGAATTGGTTAATTTGCCATGGAAGCAGTCAGTCAAAAAGGCTGAGGAATAGATATTAAAAACTCTTTACCAGGGAGGGATGACTGTAAGGCTTTGGAGTATTGATTTCCTTGAGTTAATTACTATGAAAACACTCATTTTTGACCCAGGATTTAATCTCCAGGCAAAGACATCTGTATCTTGTCCTAACCCACTGTTAAGATGTCTCCTTGAAGTTTGGAAACATGTTCATCTACTATAAATTAGGTGGAGGTGCCAGTTAATGCTTTGACTTAATATTGAGGAAAGGGTACAAAAGATCAAAGTTGGGCATATTAGGAAAGATTTGTTATGTAAGATCAGAGAACCTTGATATATTCATAAAAGCTAAATATGATTATCTGTTAACTATAGTCCCACACATGCATGGCATTTAATGTACAGCAGTGAGAGAAAATTCTCTAGCAATACACTTGATAATTAATTCTTCTGAGAAGAAAAAGAGGTCTGAAATGAGAATACATATATATATACATATACACACACATATATATATTCCTGGAGAGTG
The DNA here is from genome assembly GCA_007570785.1 of Antilocapra americana. Classification (NCBI taxonomy): domain Eukaryota; kingdom Metazoa; phylum Chordata; class Mammalia; order Artiodactyla; family Antilocapridae; genus Antilocapra; species Antilocapra americana. Next base: position 2,469,872 of record ML664157.1, read on the forward strand.
GCAGATGGGCTGATTTATTGTTCAGGGACCTAGACAGATGGAGATAGGAATACTAGAGGTCAAGGATCTGGGAAAGAAGAACTTGCTGGACTGGGTACAGAGTCTGTATATCTTTTTATCTGAGAGTACCCACAACAAAGGAAACACTTAAAAACCAGGAAGACTGAATGAGTTGCATAGTACATATGAACTAGACTTGGTCCTCAGTAACTCTCATGCTTGTTCAGTAGGTTCAAGAACAGAGGGGCCATGATGACAAGAAAGGAGGCTGTGTATCAGTTCCACATCCTGGGCTTCTTTTTACCAAGACAGATGTAGCTACTGCTGTGGCTCCGTGTCTGACCTGCAAACAATGGTGATCTACATAGGATACTAAGCACCCACCAATATAATATCATCTCTGAAAAGACCAAGAAGTCACTGGGTAACAAATTGATTACACTGGACACTCTACTCTCAGGAAGGAATACTGTTTCATCCTTACTTGGACAGAGGTATGTTTTAACAATGGATTTACCTTCTCTCACCCCCTAGGATCATATTTGAGAGATCACAGAGTTAGCTGATCTACTGGCATGAGATTCTAATAGGATAGCTTTGGATCAAAGGTGAGGGGATGGGAAAATGACCACATGACTCATTGATGTAATCATATACCACATCATGATAGTCTCTTAAAGTCTTAGTCAAGTCATCTGCAAGGTTGGGACACTATTTTTTAAAATGTGAGATATACTTCCAAATAATGGCCATTATATAATGCTGTGTTTCAGAGAGAATGCAATCACCTGAGAACCAAAGGTTGGAAGTAGCATGGCCCTTCTCACCATCATGCTTGGTGACCATCTTGGGTAAAGTGTATTTCCTGTCCCTAAAATTTTAGGTACTTCAAAATTAGAAGTTTGGATTCTCAGAGTGGGGATATATTTTTTCCCAAGAGATACAGTAAGGGTTCCACTAAATATAAAGTTACACCCACTACCTGATCATTTTAGGCTCCTCATTCTGGTAGAGAACACGCAAAGAAAGTATTGTTGGAGGGTAATTACTAGGAGCGTAACTGACCATGATTATAAGAAGGAAATGGCTTAGTGCTGCATAAATGGGGCAAGAAGGTGCATATTCAGAAGATTCAGTAACATAGCTTTTAGTGTTTCAGTGCCTAGTGATAACTATAAATCAACAATTATAGTAATTATGGCCTAACATGAGGAAGTAACCTGTAGACCCCTAAGGGATGAAAGCCTGGCTTATCCACTGAACAAGCAACCTAAACAGCATGAGTGCTGGCTGAGAGTGAGAGGAATAAACATTGGGTAGATTGTAGATGAGTGAGCAGATGGCCAACAGGTGTGCAGGAAAAGATGCTCATCATCATCTAATAATTTCTCTAATTATTAGAGAAATGCAAATCAAAACTACAATGAGGTACCACCTCACACCAGTCAGAATGGCCATCATTAACAAGTCTAAAAATAATGAATGCTGGAGAGGGTATGGAGAAAAGGGACCTTCTTACTTCATTGGTGGGAATATAAATTGGTGCAATCACTATGGAGAACAGTATAAAGTTTCCTCAAAAAAACTAAAAATAGAGTTGCCATATGATTCAACAATTCTACTCCTGGGTATATTCCCAGGCAAAATTCTAATTTAAAAATATACATGCACCCTTATGTTTATAGCAGCACTATGTACAATAGCCAAATCATGGAAACAACTTAAATGTCCATCAACAGATGAATGGATGTGGTACATATATACAGTGGAATATCACTCAGTCACTAAAATAAATAAATAAATAAATGATGTCATTTGCAGCAACATGGATGGATCTAGAGATTAGATTAGCATACTAAAAAACGTAAGAAACAGAAAGACATATGATATCAATTACATGTGGAATCTAAAATATGACACAAATGGACATATCTACGAAATAAAAACAGACTTACAAATATAGAGAACAGATTTGTGGTTGTCAAGCAGGAAAAGTTTCAAGGGAGGTAAGGACTAGGAGTTTGGGACTATTAAATGCAAAATTGTATATATAGGCTATTTAAGAAACGAGTTCCTACTGTATAGTACAGGGTACTATATTCAATATCCATAATGGGAAAAAACATGCAAGCATAGTGAAATTAAAATGCTACCAGTGAAGCTGAAGTGTACAAGGGGTGGCCCAGAAGAGTCCTGCTTGGCTCTGCCCATCTCCTCTTGGCTCTTACTGTTCTCATATATATAAAACTGAGTCACTTTGCTGTACAGTAGAAATTAAACATAACGTTATATATCAACTATACTTCAACAAAAATTTTTTTAAAAAGAATATAGTTTACAGATGATGGCCTAGAGACCAACTGCATCAGCCCTACTTTTGTCTTCATTTTCTATCATTTTTAAGGATATTTCTATCTGAAACAACTAACCATCATTTTAAATAATAAGTAACCAAACATAGTGATGGGGCTTCCCAGGTGGCACTAGTGGTAAAGAACCTGCTTGCCAGTGCTGGAGACCTAAGAGACATGGATTCAATACCTGGGTCAGAAAGATTCCCTGGAGGAGGGCATGGCAATCCACTCCAGTGTTCTTGCCTGGAGAATCCCACGGAGAGAGCAGGGTCATAAAGACTCGGACATGACTGAAGCGACTTTACGTGCTTGCAAACATAGGGAAATTAAAATGCTACAAGGGAAGCTGAAGGGTACACGGGGTGGCCAGAACAGCCCTGCTTTGCTCTGCCCATCTCCTCTTGGCTCTTACTGTCCTCATACAGCTTCTTAAGTGGAGCCCAAAGCTCTGAGCCAGTGCTGGAGTGTGTGCACGGTCACAACAGAGAGAAGGCTGCTGAAAGTGCTGGAGAATGAATGCGCTCTCCCAGCCCCCAACAGTCTTCAACAAATGATGGACAAGAGCTGGAGGATAGACACCCCAGCTTTCTATACTTCTGGTAGGACAGCTCACAGAGATGAAGAATACAGTCCCTTGGAGGTCTCCATCAGGATGGAGCTTTAGTTGACAGTAGCAGCAATCTGCTCATTAATGTACCTTTATTGGCTTTCTTCCCCATGCTCACTCACTTCCCTACTTTCCCACCAGTGTTTTCTTGGATCATTTGCCAAACCAATTACTTTCACTCAAATCCTTGTCTCAGGGTCTGTTTCTTGCGGAAACTGATCTAAGCCAATTTTGCAGAAGAATAGGAGATCAACCCACAGAATATCAATTGGGAGATATCTACCAGAAGATAGGTACCTTAGAGAAGGTGTTTTAAAAGTTTTAATTAATTTTATTCTTAAATATAGAAGGAATATAAAATTCCACAATTAATCACACAAACATAATTGTTAATATTGATAGCAATTAAAAGAGAACTGGAATAGGAAGATATTAATGTAATTTTTATTGAAGTGGTATAAGCAAAGGTGAAATATTAGATGTGTTTGTAGTAGAAGATTTTTCTTATGGGAAAAGAAAGGACATGCTTTAGCTAAATATCTGATTTGCATTTTATTCTTTTGTCAAATCAGGAAAATTAACGATTTGGATAATCGTTGATGGGGCAGAAGCTTTTGGCACTAATCATTGACAAAATATGTTTCTAAGATTTGTTACAAAAGACTTTTCTGTGTTACTTACCATCAGTATGTCAAGCATAAAAATAATGGTAAGAATTGGGCACTATTGGATAGCATGTGGTTAGAAAACTCACTGTTAATCACCATTCATTCATTGCATTTCTTGAGGATGCTGTGCACACAAGGATCTTCTGTTTAGCTGTTGTTTAGTCACTAAGTTGCGTCTGACTCTTTGCAACCCCATGGACCGTAGCCCATGAGGCTCCATCCGTGGAATTTCCCAAGTGGGTTGCCATTTCCTTCTTGAAGAGATCTTTCTGAATAATCCCTTAAATGGAAAGAGGGACCAGAATGAAAAGAGCTGTCTCCTCCATTTTAGTGCTGCTGCCAGACCAGGACTGAAAGCAGTAGAGGCAAAGGACTAATGATCCCTCCAGGTGGTCCAAGAAGTGACCTATGGACAGCAAACCCCAGAGCCTGAATGTCCTCAGGATGTGCTTTTATCAACCTGTGCCACGCTCCACTTATGCTTTCTCCACAAAGGTAAAACCATGGCTTATAGATTACCTGCCTTCCTTCTAATTAAACATATGTAACTACTCACTAATATTTTAATATTTAAAATACTCAAGCTAAAAAAAATATTAAGCAATTCAATTCCTTTCCCTCAATAAATAGAAAACACTTCATTGCATTTTTAGACAGGCATTTAAGCAATAAGTTTGCTAGAGTACTTACAGGACAATCATAGGAAGCAAATGCCCAAATCCAATTAGTATGCCAGGAAACACTTGTCACACAAGGCAACAATAATAATTACAACTTATTATCCTAGAGGAAATATAAAAACCAAGAGGTAATCAAAATATCCCAATGCACTGTAGAGAAAATCTACCACATTCATTTCTTTGCATTGTCAAATATATGATCCTGAAGAAGTATTTTTTAAAAGTAAGAGAATCCTTCAAACAATGGATAGTACCAGTGGAAACATTTTTCAAAGTCTGTTCTCCATACTACTTCTGAGTTTAAGGAACTCTGTTCTCAGTACTTTCCTTATCTTTTCAAGTTCATAAAAATTCCCAGTAAATAGATTTTAAATGCACTTAACAGCAAATTAACCCTTCCCCCTAGATATTCCATATTACCTCATGAAATAGAAACCAATTCATATCTAGCTTGCCTCTAACTGGAAGCCACAGTCTAAGACTTTATTCCAAAGGAGCAGGAAGTCCTGCAATAGGTTAGGGTAACTAAGGTAATTTAAATATGGGTGAATACAGGAACAAATTCCCAGGTTCCCTTACTCTCTTTGTTGAAACCCATTCTTTTGGAAAATCATTTTCTTTAGGCTTTGGACAGCAAAATGCATTGTCAAGAAATTTTATAGCAATAATTATAAAAGATGTCCATTTGAACCCATTGAGGTCTCACTGATTTTATAACACCCAGCAGACCTCCCTGCAGGAGAACACTATATTTATGTGAGCAATATATACGACAATTGAGATCGTAAAATTAAATGACCACATAGAACTGTCATTTATATGATGAGCGCCTACATATGTGATGGCTGGTTTATTTTGCAGCGTCGGGTTGCGTTAAATGGTCCACTCTCAGTGAATGTTTTTAATCACGCATTTCTTCACTCTTTCTGCAATATTACACTTGAAGGACTAGTAAGCAGTTTGCTATGAAATGCTAAATGGTTACTGGCACTGCTATTCTGACAGAAGAGCTCACTAAAAAAGAAAATACAGTACATATTGTATGCAATTGTTTTATGAGGGACATTATGGTTACTAGAATAACATTTCACAATTACCAACTGCTGAGAGAAAAGTCATTAAGATATTTGGCGAGCCAGTGCAATTTTTCAACAGAGCTATAGTACAAGACCTTAGAACAGCTTCCATAGGGGGAGACAGGCTGTCTCACCGAGAAAAATAATAAGTCAAGTCTCAAGTCTCTGTTGTTTGATTTATACCATGTTATTTTCAGAGTCCAGTGAGGAAGTTACAGAAGGTTGTCAGGAGTGTCAGAATGAAGGGGAATGCTTATGGAAAATACATGTATGCTCATATACAATAATTTCTGGTATATGTGTGTGATCCTGGTGTGTGATAATTCTTAGGACAATGTCAATGCCCTAAAACCCACCTTTTCTTGGGGAGATACTTTGGAGATTAACTTGTGTATTTTATATAGCTAATTTCTTTTTTTTAAAAGAAGAGACATTTATGGATGGGGAGGTGAGAGAGTAGTGATCCACCTGTAAACATTTCACCCAAATAAGGAGGATAAAATAAGTAATTTGCTGTAAACATTTAATGTTTCCTGCCAGGACTATTAGTGGTTAAAAAAAAAGTGATGATAATTTTATAAATGCTGGGTGTAGATATGTATATTTTATATATAAAATGTACAATAGTGTATATACATATATATCTGTATATAATTGAAATATGCATATATGTATGCATATAATATATATGAGGTAGCTTTTTGACCTCTGAACTGACAAGGACTGTCCTCTGTTACTACCACTGCTACTTCCATTACTTCTATTTTTTAAATCAGGAAAATACACCAGCATTCACCAAAAACAAATATACTTTGGGCTGTGCTTCTACAATGACAAAAATAGACCAGATTGGAATTACTGAGTCCAGTATGTCAATGTGTATGGGTAACAGTGAAGGCAAGATGAAGCAACATCTCCCTTCCCACTGCTGTGACCTGCTTAGTGAGTGACACATTACCTTACACAGAGCTCCCAGTTAGCAACTGTTGTTTGAGTAAACTACATTTAAAAACCACTGGAAATCTTTTAATAAATAAAGTGTGAAACAGGTATTTTAAATTTACCAGAAAACGATTCTATTTAATACTTTGGACTTCAGTAAAAAGGTCTTGAGTTTCTCACAAAACTTATAAAGGAAGAAAAAAGACAATCAGTCAATTCAGTTAAAAAATAAAACAGATCAGCAAACCAGCTGAATTTTTCATTCTTTGATGTTTTGGTGCATAAAGAAATGCCTAAAGGATATGTAACTGACAGAATCATCATGTTCAGGTGGCTCATCACAGCCAACTCTTATCTATAGTCAAGCCCTCTGTGACTTATTTTTTATTAGCCAGTTTTAACTCCCTGTTTACTGATAATAAAACTCACCAATATCATTAAGATTGATGTGGTGCATGCGTGTTCAGTCACTCAGTCATGTCTAATTTTTGCAACCCTGTGGACTGTGACCCACCAGGTTCCTCTGTCCATGGAATTCTCCAGGCAAGAACAGTGGAGTGGGTTTCCATTTCCCCCTCCAGGGACTGCCGGGGTCCAGCTCCGGTGGGTCCGGGGGTCTTGAGGGATGAGTGGCGTCAGCGAAGAACTGAGCTGAGTCGATGTGTTGATGGAGCAGTCTCTCTCCTTTATTGTTGTTGGTTTACAGTTTTATAGCCAAAAAACATTCCCATTACATCATTACATCACCTATCATTCTATACAATTTTTTGTTTTCTACCTTCCATAGCAACCTTATCATTGAGCTCATTCCCCAATCTATCATGAACCATTCCCCTTGCAGAAGTCAGATTTCTGCATAATTAGATTTAACAATAGTATGTTTACCATTTGAATGTCTTCAGCATACTTCATTTAATCATGATAAGTACATCAATCTAAGTGGAAAGGTTACATTTCTCTTATCAGGTGCAACTATGTAGAAGCCAGAGGGAAGGGCTTAAGCTTGAAACTGTTTTATTCTATTAACCTACTCCGGTTCTTATGAGGAAAGAGGAAAGAGGACAAAGAGACAGTTTAGCAGCACTGCTTTAGCAATAAAACCCTATTAACCCTATAACTACTATAATGAATTCCTATGTCTACATTATCCTAAAGCAATCAATGTTTCCAACTATGCTGGCCACAGTTATGAGCATTCCTAAGTCCCATTCCACCCTGGTTTCTTCAAGGAAGGGAGCCTCCTCCGTGGAGTGGTCGGGGGAGTGGGATGTGGAAAGGTGACCAAGTACGAGCCCTTCTGGTGGTGGCCTTGCCATGACCCCCAGAGAACTCCTGGTAAACTCTCCAGTAAGGAGTAGGAGGTGTGGTAATCTATTTAAATGTCCCTTTTATTCCTCCTTTGTCCTCAGGGAAGGGAATTCACCTTCGCGAATCCTCTGGTCCATAAGGTCTGAGGGAATTATCTCAGGATTCTTTCTAACTGGGACTGACCTACTGAGATGAGCTAATGTTCTGAGCCTGGACAGAACTTCCCAAGAAAAATACCAGGAGGGGCCTTGCCCGGGATGCCCGGATAAAAAAAGTAGCTTTGCAGTTTCTTTCTTAGTCTCGTGACCTTGTCATCTGAGCAAAGGGGCATCCTGACAGCTCCCGGCAAGGGACTATCCCCAGCTCAGGGATCAAACCCAAGTCTCCTGCAGCTCCTGCATTGGCGGGAAGATTCTTTACCACTAAGCCACTTGGAAAGCCCGAGATCAATGTGGAGATCACCTTATTTATAAAGAAAGGAAAACAGTTTGGGGCAGCACCAAGGTAACAAGAAAGATATTGTTATTGTTTTTTTATTGGAATATAGTTGCTTTACAGTGTTGTGTTGGTTTCTGCTGTACAGCAAAGTGAATCAGCCACACATATACATTTATCTCCTCTTCCTTGGATTTCTTTCTTATTTAGGTCACCACAGAGGGCTGAGTGAAGTCCCCTGTGCTATACAGTAGGTTCTCATTAGCTACCTATTTTACACATAGTAACAGTAATGTATGTAAGTCAATCCCAATCTCCCATTCCATCCCACCACACCCCTGTCCCTTCTTGGTATCCATGCGTTTGTTATCTATGTCTGTGTCTCTTTATCTGTTTTGAAAATAAGTTTATCTATACTATTTTCTAGATTCCACATAAATGTGTTAATATATAATATCTGTTTTTCTCTTTCTGACTTACTTCACCCTATATAATAGTATCTAGGTTCATCTTCATCTTCACAGATGACCCAGTTTCTTTCCCTTTTGTGGCTCAGTAATATTCCATTGCATATATGGACCACATCTTCTTTATCCATTCGTCTGTTGATGGACATTTAGGTTGCTTCCATGTCCTGGGTATGGCCTTCGTGGGTGATGAGGGGTAAAGAATCTGCCAACTAATGTGGGAGCTACAGGAGATGTGGTTTCAATCTCTGGGTCAGGAACACCCTTGGAGGAGGAAATGGTAACCCACTTCAGAATTCTTGCCAGGATAATTCCATGGTCCCAGGAGACTGGAGGAATACATGGGGTCTCAAAGAATCAGGCACAATTGATCACACATGCACCCCTGTCCTGGCTATCGTAAGTAGGCTGCAATGAACACTGAGGTGCATGTATCTTTTTGAATTACGGTTTCTCTGGGTATATGCCGAGGAGTGAGATTGTTAGGTCATATGGCAGTTTCATTTTTAGTTTAAAGATGTTGTTCTTGATAGAAGTGATGTTTCCTAACAAGAAAATATGTTAACTCTTGACTACTGATTTTCCAACAATCTCCTTTTGATCCATATATTTTGTTTCAAATAAACAATTATACAGTATATTATACAGATGACATAAAGTCAATTTATTTTGTTTAGAATCACAAGTTTCTCTCTTACATACCCTTCCACATCCCATCATAGCTACATTTCTTTCCAGTAGTAGCCAAGGGAGTCAGTAAATTTCTAGGCCTAGATATTTGGATTGTGGTAGAATGAAAGAGCTAGAAACTGTTGTCCTTTCATTCTAATTCTCTCTATCTATCCCAGATCAAATCTACATCCAATAATAGATCAGATACCTGTACACACAGCCATTCTGTTACCTCATGTAGGAAGGTAACTCCACTCTATAGAAAAAGATGTAGGAAAATCAACAACTTCTTCCCCTTCCCCTGCTTCCTCTTCCTCATTTCCTTTCTCTTCTTTCCTTTCCTCCTCTTTCTCTTCTCCTTCTTCTCCTCCCTTTCCTTCCCCTCCTTCTCTTTCTACTTTGTCTTTTTGGCTATTTCTTTTTCTGTATCTCCTTCCTCCTAAGTGGCACATCTCCTTCCTCATGCATTTGAATGAATGAATATACAGATGAATGAATTAGTCAATAATTGGAATAAATATAAGAGGGAAGGAATAGTTTGAATTATTGGAAAATATATATCGGGATTATATATTTGAATTATAGCTCCATAATACATTTCCTATACTGAGCACATACATTTAGTTACTTTACAGGGGAAAATATTTACAAGAATATTATGTTTCCCATATACAGATATTGAAGACGTTATTCATCTTTGATAAAAAAAATACCAGCACAGTGCAGAAAACTTTAGAGAAACATTTCAGCCCAGAAGGCACTGTCTTTGCCAAACTAATAGGATTTTTAAATAGAGCAGCAGACACCTTAAAAGTGCTGAACAGGAGCCCTTAGAAAAAAGACTAACAAAATTCATACTTCAGTTGAAAGAGGACTGTGGAAACATGCCTGGTAAACAGAATAGCTTTATTTTTTCCAAGTTTTCCAGGCTTGTGACCCTGGAGAAAGCTTAATTAAACTCAATGAAGAAAAAAATTAAATCATAAAAGTTGAATAAGTCAAAATATAAAATATTCAATTATTATTGCCTGTTGGGGTTTGTTTTGTAAATATTTTATTCACTGTCCACACTTGGCTTCCTCTTCTCCTCATCTTTTAAGGGTTATCTGGGGAATAAACCCACGCTTCCCTACTCAGTCGCTTGACTTCCTTTAAGTCTTCTTATAATTTATTAAATGATGTTTTTAGAAACATAAGTACTTCAAGTTTTCCTTCTTATCGTTTTGTGTGTTGTTCTTTTCACCCTTTGAAGAGCTGCAATTAGAGATATAAAGAAGACCCATTTGGACATCAGTCCAACCTTTGGGGATTTGGCCACAATTATTTCTTTCATGGGGCTGCCTGCAATCCTGCAAATACAGTACAAAAACACTACATTAAATGTCCCAATGTGACATTACTCTCCCAAGATGGAAAGGAATTTTTTAATTCAATATACAGAAAACCTTTGGTAGTGGTTCTCATTTATGTGACACTTTCTAAAATAACATGTAGACATCAGATTCATCTTGTTAACTTTCCTATTATGTACTTGTTTATAAACTGTGAGTTCAAGGTGAATACTGAACTAAGTTCAAGGAGCATTAAATGTTAATAAGCCTCCAAGGACCAAGTCTGTATTGAAATAAATGGGCCTAAAGTTTAGATAAGAATTAATACTATATCACTATTGTTTTTAATCATTATCTTGGTAATCATTCACCTTATCATCGTGATATTTCAATTCCAGCAAGACTACACAGTTTTGCCAGTAAACTCAAATTATTGGAAAGTATTAGTATCAGATTCATCTTTTATGATAAACATAAAATATTTTATATTACACTCTATATTATAATATCATTCTTATTTGGAGGTTGACTCAAGTATCATTTTATTAATTAAGTCATACTTTATAGGCTAATGAGAACATACTGTTCAAATGACAAGCTGCTTTCAACTTAGACTGATTAATCTGATTATCACATATTCAGTCTGGTTAAATAGGAGGATCATAAGTAACAGTTATAAATACACATTTTATTCTTCAGCATCTCTTGGTGTAAGTTATTCATTCTGATGATTGCCAATTATTTTGGAATGGCCTTTCTGTGTGTGACAGCATTCACACACTGAGAGTCTCCTCCCCAAACTCGATGCAGAACTCAAATTCTCTAGTTCCCTTCATTTACAGCCACATCAACCATATAAGGCCAGACAGGAATTTTTGGATATGATCAACACTATGTCAAGTACAAAGTGATGGTAGAGAGCTTCCATGTTGTTGGTACAGTTGGAATGAAAGTGTCTAGCATACAGCTACTGAAAAAGCAGTGACTTCCAGGCCATGGGAGCAGGAGTTTCAGAAAAATCACATTCCTGGTCTTTGCTTGTCTGTGGTGGCTGTGGCACCAGCGAGGCTTCTTCACCAGGCCACTTAGGAGCCTCGTTGTGAGCACTGCAGGCACTGTAAGCACCGAAAGCATTTATATTTATGTATAAACAGCTCCAGCTGAGCTATTTCAAATCCTAAAAGATGACGCTGTGCAAGTGCTGCACTCAATATGCCAGCAAATTTGGAAACTTAGCAATGGCCCCAGGACTGGAAAAAGGTCAGTTTACATTCCTATCCCAAAGAAAGGCAATGCCAAAAAATGCTCAAACTACCGCACAATTGCACTCATTTCACACGCTAGTAAAGTAATGCTCAAAATTCTCCAAGCCAGGCTTCAGCAACACATGAACTGTGAAATTCCAGATGTTCAAGCTGGTGTTAGAAAGGGCCGAGGAACCAGAGAATAAATTGCCAACATCTGCTGGATTATCGAAAAAGCAAGAGAGTTCCAGAAAAACGTCTACTTCTGCTTTATTGACTATGCCAAAGCCTTTGACCATGTGGATCACAATAAACTGTGGAAAATTCAGAAAGAGATGGGAATACCAGACCATCTTACCTGTCTCTTGAGAAACCTGTATGCAGGTCAGGAAGCAACAGTTAGAACTGAACATGGAACAACAGACTTGTTCCAAATAGGAAAAGGAGTATGTCAAGGCTGTATATTGTCACCCTGCTTATTTAACTTATATGCAGAGTACATCATGAGAAATGTTGGGCTGGAAGAAGCACAAGCTGGAATCAAGATTGCTGGGAGAAATATCAATAGCCTCAGATATGCAGACAAGACCACCCTTATGGCAGAAAGTGAAGAGAAACTAAAAAGCCTCTTGCTGAAAGTGAAAGCGGAGAGTGAAAAAGTTGGCTTAAAGCTCAACATTCACAAAACTAAGATCATGGCATCCAGTCCCATCACTTCATGGGAAATAGATGGAGAAACAGTGGAAACAGTGTCAGACTTTATTTCTTTGGGCTCCAAAATCACTGCAGATGGTGACTGAAGCCATGAAATTAAAAGACACCTACTCCTTGGGAGGAAAGTTATGGCCAACCTAGATAGACTATTGAAAAGCAGAGACATTACTTTGCCAACAAAGATCCATCTAGTCAATGCTATGGTTTTTCCTGTAGTCATGTATGGATGTGAGAGCTGGGCAGTGAAAAAGGCTGAGCACCGAAGAATTCATGCTTTTGAACTGTGGTGTTGGAGAAGACTCTTGAGCGTCCCTTGAACTGCAAGGAGATCCAACCAGTCCATCCTAAAGGAGATCAGTCCTGGCTGTTCATTGGAAGGTCTGATATTGCAGCTGAAACTCCAATACTTTGGCCACCTCATGTGAAGAATTGACTCATTGGAAAAGACCCTGATGCTGGGAAGGACTGGGGCAGGAGAAGAAGGAGATGACAAAGGATGAGATGGCTAGATGGCATCACCAACTCAATGGACATGGGTTTGGGTGGACTCTGGGAGTTGGTGATGTACGGGGAGGCCTGGCGTGCTGTGGTTCATGGGGTCGCAGAGTCGGACATGACTGAGCAACTGAACTGACTGAGCTGATAAATATATATTTAATTTTGAATCATGGTCTCTCCAACACTTCTGAAGATTCTCTGAGATACCTAATATCTTTTAATAATTTTTTTTTCTGTTTAAGTTTGCCAGAGAGGATTCTGCAACTCAGAACCTTGACTGATAAGCATGGATCATTATACTCATAAGAACATTAAAGCTTGGACATTTCCTTTATCCTCTATGATTATGAGATTGGAAGAAAAAGAAAGTAACAATAGGTAAATGAATGTTCACAGGAATTTTTGAAACCCAAGTTATGATTTAATTTAATAATCTATAAAATGACTTGGTAGAATCAGTAAAAAGAAGCATGAAATGACTAAGAAATAGTTTCAAAAATAATTATGTGATCAGAGACAGCTGTATGTGACCAAGAAGATTGCTTTAAAATTTAAGATTGTAGTTATTCAAGGATACATCGAAAAACTTGTTCATCCTCACTGTCTGAGGTATAATTGCTGAGGATCTCTTGCCTAAAAGTGAATGAGTAAACTTGAGATGGGAAAAAGGATGCAACAATATTAAAATCTCAACAAGAAGGAAGTCTTGAAAAGGCAAATGGTATATAAAAATGATTTCAAACAGTATATTATAGTTTCCACTTTGAAAAATCAATATTCAATAAACATTTAAAGAAAAAAAGAGGTAAGCAAAAGCAGCAAACAGAAGTTCTCTGAAGAGTGACTCTGAATTATGAAATAGTATTTTATATGCCAGAATAGTAAATGAGGAATTCTAATTTGGTGCAACCAATTCATCCATTTCTAATTTACATTCCTCACTGTGTCATTCATTGACTAATGCTTGAAACGCAGAGATGACTAACAAGATGGCTCTTGTTCATTAGGACAACTCTTGACACCAAAATAGTAATGCAATTATCCCCAAAGCAACAGACTATTACCAAATTGATTTATGTGCTATCACTAGGATACTTTTAAATTCATAGCTAATCACATGAGCATAATATAAAATTCAACTGAGAATTCAGATTTTAGCTCTGAAAGAACATCTCAGCTACACACATAATTGAAATGAACATTTGAACAACTGAAGTATATTTAGCAGAGAGAACCAGAGTTAATTGATCATTCAGCCTCCAAAAAAATAAAAACCAATCTTCTTACATGGCTTTTGGGATATCACATAAAAGAGAGGGAAAAAAGCTGTACTCTGAAGCTGAGCACTCAGAAAACCTAATATTATTTTCAAATTAAATAAATCAAGATGTGACTATCTTTCTAAAATCTGTCAGTTGATTTGATATTGAATTTGAGGCCTGTTATTCAAAGATAGAAAATTTTGAACAGGTAATTCAAGATGGAAAATTCACATGCATGCACTTTGAATACAAGTCTCTTAAAAATGATAAAATGAAAAAAATACATTCACCTGCTTGATAAACGGAGACATCACGTATAATATGAGAACATGTTTTCCATACGGCCTATTATTTTTAATGCTAATATCCATTTGTGGGAAAATGCTAGGTTGTATGAGTCACAAACTGGAATCAAGATCACTGGAAGAAATATCAAAAACCTCAGATATACATATGATTCCACTCTAATAGCAGAAAGTGCAGAGGAACTAAAGCACTTCTTCATGTGGGTGAAAGAGGAGAGCAAAAAGACTGGCTTGAAACTCAACATTAAAAAAAACTAAGATCATGGCATCCAGTCCTATAACTTCATGGCAAATAGAAGGAGAAAAAGTGGAAGAAGTAATAGATTTTCTTTTCTTGGGCTCCAAAATCACTGCAGCCATGGAATAAAAAGATGCTTGCTTCTTAGAAGGAAAGGTATGACAAACCTAGACAATGTATTCAAAAGGGCAGACATCACTGTGTATAGCCAAGGCCATGGTTTTTCCAGTCATCAAGTACCGGTGAGAGTATTGGACCATAGAGAAGGCTGAGCACCAAAGAATCAATGCTTTCAATTTGTGGTGCTGGAGAAGACTCATGAGAGTCCCTTGGACTGCAAGGAGATCAAACCAGTCATTCCTAAAGGAGATCAACCCTGAATATTCATTAGAAGGATTGTTGCTGAAGCTGTAGGTCCAATACTTTGGCCACCTAATAGGAAGAGCTGACTCATTGAAAAAGACCCTGATGCTGGAAAAGACTGAAGGCCAAATGAGAAGAGGGTGGCAGAGGATGAAATGGTTAGATGGAATCACTGACTCAATGGAATGAATTTGAGCAAACTCCAGCAGACAGTGGCTTTCCCTGATGGCTCAAGATGATAAAGAACATGGCTTCGGTGAAGGAGATCCAAGTTGGATCCCTGGGTCAAGAAGATCCCCCAGAGAAGGTAATGGTAATCCACTCAGTATTCTTGCCTGGAGAATTCCATGGACAGAGGAGCCTGGCAGGCCACAGTCCAGGGGTAGCTGAGTAGGACATGACTTATCAACTGAACAACAATAGCAACTATGTAGAGATATAAATTGGAATTCTTCCTCCAATTCTTCACTCATAGATTCCTTCAATTTAACCCCAAAGTATATCTTAAACATCTCCTCACCATCCTTCATTACCACTTACAAAAGCTACACTAGAGGAGCTCACCATGATATCCTGTTGAGCGAGAAGCACAGCCAGGTGGTTATGAGTGCAGGCTCTTTAGTTAAACACTTTGAGTTCAACTGCCAGCTTTGAAAACTGATAAACAAATAATTTCAGGAAATTAATTTAACTTCTATGTGCCTCAGTTCCCTCACATACAAAATAGGGTTGCTAGATAAGTGAGATTATGTGCGAATATTGCTTAGAATAGCACCTGACACATGATACAAAATGTTAGCTAATAATTGTTGTTACCACGTTTAAAATCCACCACCCCAGTCCTGTCACGGTCAGGAGAAGAGTAGAGTTAGGAATCATGCAGGGAGTGTGAGAATAAGAAAGGGACAGGACAAATACTCTCTACCCCCTGCTCCTGAGGGAAAGGCAGATGTCAGGGCTATCTGAACCCTAAAGCTGGCCTGTTCTTGATAGTCAGTCAATTTGGCCTGATGCTTATCTGTTCCTTGAAACTTCATCCAGGTTCCTAGGCTGTACCCATCTCGATATTAACAAGTTCATACCCAGAAGGGTAGGACTATTTTTTTTTATGTGAACCATTTTCTAGTCTTTATTGAATTTGTTACAATATAGTTTTGTTTTACACTTTTTTGGTGGGGAGGTGCTTTAAGCATGCAGGGATCTTAGTTTCCTGGCCAGAGATCAGACAGACCAGCTTCTCCTGCACTGGAAGATGAAGTCTTAACCACTGGACTGCCAGGGTCCCAGCATAGGACTCCTGCATAAACCTCCAGAGAGAAGGTAATGACACGGATGCCTCATGGGACGTGGGGGGCATTTGGGAAAGCCTCGCTCTACCACAGGATAAATCTAAAGAAATAAGCTTGAGATGTTCCACTGGATTGGTAGGGCAATGAAATGTGTAATGCCTGTCATATATTTACTGAATTTCTACTATATTCTAGATCTTGCCACATATATGATCCCACTTCCTTTGAACTCTGGAGTACAGTAATACTCCAATTCTTCTTTCCGGAATGTAGTGGTGAGATCTATCAAAGACGTTTTTAAAATTGAATCTATATACAATGCCAAGATGTCTGTTTTGTTGTTTTTGTTCAGTCATGTCCAACTCTTTGTGATCCCATGGACTGCAGCATGCCAGATCTCCCTGTCCTTCACTATCTCCTGAGTTTGATCAAACTCCTATCCATTGAGTCAGTGATGCCATCCAACCATCTCATCTTCTGTTGCCCTCTTATCCTCCTGCCTTCAGTCTTTCCCAGCATCTAGATGTCTATTATCAGAACTTGGGACAAGAACATAGCTCTGACAGGCATCAGGCTGTCTATTGATGCTTCCTCTAGTAAAACAGGGCATCCAAGCATATAAAAGAAACCTGGATTTGGAATCAAAGACCAAAATTTGAATAGTCTCTATGTACTAATAGATGATCTCATAAAGTCACATGGCCTTTTGAGACCTCAATTTTCTCATTTGTTAAATGAAAAATACTGTATTTTGTGTCCTTGAAGAATTATTTTAAGAATTCAATGATACAACAAATGTGAGAGGATTTTTAAAACTGTCAAATGCTCCATAATTATCAGCCATGAATCTGTAACCATTATTATTATTATTATTATTATTATTATTACTTTGATTAGTTGCTCAGTTTTGCCTGATTCTTTGTGATCTCATGGACTGTAGCCTGCCAGGCTCCTTTGTCCATGGGATTCTCCAGGCAAGAATACTGGACCATATGTGAGCTCATTGGTTTGGCTTGTTGTTTAGTGCTAAGTTGTATCCAACTCTTTTGCAACCCTATGGACTGTAGCTCATCAGGCTCCTCTATCCATGGGGTTTCCCAGCAAAAATACTGGAGCGGGTTGCCATTTCCTTCTCCAGGGGATTTTCCAGAGATGAACCCAAGTCTCTTCATTGTGGGCAGATTTTTTACCAATGAGCCACCAGAGAAGCCTAACCATAAGTGAGCAGCTCCCTTGTAAATGCCCCACAGTCATCTTAACATAAAGTTATTCTCTCCTGAGAGATGTACGCTTATATACAGGAAGATAGCTTTGAAGTTTGGCATTAGTAATAGTTCATCGATTTTAGTGGAATATTTATTAATTCTACAAAAAAACCATTTTAATGTTTAATTATTAAAATGGTTCAATGTTTCTAAGTGAAATCATTGGAGAAAATAATAAAGAAAGTGTTGACATAACTTACTTTCCCTTTTTTCTTCTAATTTCAAGACAGAAATACTTTTTTAACAAGTGGACTTCTAGAATTCTAAAGAGATGTCAAACACACATACAACTCCTATATTAGTGTAGTTATTGTGCCCTACAACAAGAGCCCATATTAAAATCATAGAAACAAATTCAGCTCATATTTGTTGTTTAGATAAGCTGTTGAAAGAGAAAAATAATAGCTATATTCTTGTCCCAGGTTCTGATAATGACAGTGGTGGGGATATCTGCCACTCAAAGAGGCCAAATTGATTCAAAAGAACAATCCTGGAGCAGTTTTACCTATTTGGTTTAATTTTATTATGTGAGCTTGTATGTGTTAAATTCTGATTAGTATTGAGCTGATTATCTAATTTGTAAATTACCTAGGGAGTTTTGGAGTCTCTCATTCCCTTAGCTCTTGACTTTCAGTCATTTCAATGTTAATTAGCCTTTCTGCTGAATGGTGAGTAGAAGAAGCAAAAAGACACGCAAGATGTGTTATGCTGTCTTCTTACTAACAAAGTCTCATTAGAAAGAATCTGGAAGAATTAGCTTGAATCATTTGTAGATTTCTATCTTTCATCATATGTATGTTCTTCCTTCATTTGTCTCATTTAATTAATAAGATTTTATTTTCTTACTGTTAAATGGTGAGTCTAAAGGGTCAACTCAAATATATTTTAAATTCGATAAAAACATGCTTATCTAGAACTGAATTAATGAGCCTTTAAAATATCTAACTTTTACTCTATATATTTTATCTTGTAATACCAACACATTATTTGTATTTTATCATGCATTACACTGAAGGATTGTTACATTTTCATAAGTAGTATATAATTCTTCACATTCTAGAATTCATTTAAAACTTGACTTTTAAAAAGATGTATATATGTTGATACACACACATAAATCTTGTTTACTCATTTTAAAATCTGTATGCTATTCTGTTAGATGAATGCACAGTATTTATTTTTCAACTGACACATTTTACTTGCTTCTATTTTTTACCATTATGAATTATATGATGACCATTCTTATACATGTCTCATTAAATCATACAAGAGTATCTCCATGGTACACACTCAGAAGTGAAAATTCTATGTTGTAAGTTCCTTCAATTTTACTATGTATTACTGAACTAATCTCTAGAGAATCTGAACAATTTAACATTCTTGCTAGGAGTATCTGAAAATTTCTTTCTAATGTTTGTTATTGTTAGATATTTTCATCTTTGCCAGTGATAGATATAAAAAGTTTTCCTATGGTATACATACATGTATATATACACACATATATATATCAGTATCAGTATCAGTTCAGTCACTCAGTCGTGTCCGACTCTTTGAGACCCCATGAACTGCAGCAGGCCAGGCCTCCTTGTCCATCACCAACTCCCTGAGTCCACCCAAACCCATGTCCATCAAGTTGGTGATGCCATCCAGCCATCTCATCCTCTGTCTTTCCCTTCTTCTCTTGCCCCCAATCTTCCCAGCATCAGGGTCTTTTCCAATGAGTCAACTCTTCGAATGAGGTGGCCAAAGTATTGGCGTTTCACTTTCAACATCAGTCCTTCCAATGAACACCCAGGACTGATCTCCTTTAGGATAGACTGTATGGATCTCCTTGCAGTCCAAGGGACTCTCAAGGGTCTTATCCAACTCCACAGTTCAAAAGCATCAAATCTTCAGTGCTCAGCCTTTTTCACTGTCCAACTCTCACATCCATACATTACCACTGGAAAAACCATAGCCTTGACTAGATAAACCTTTGTTGGCAAAGTAATGTCTCTGCTTTTCAATATTCTATCTAGGTTGGCCATAACTTTCCTTCCAAGGAATAGGCATCTTGTGATTTCATGGCTGCAATCAGCATCTGCAGTAATTTTGGAGCCCAAAAAAATAAAGTCTGACACTTGGCAGTGCTAGTCCCTCAGTCATGTCCGATTCTGCCACCCCATGGACTGTAATCCACCAGGCGCCTC
This sequence comes from Antilocapra americana, assembly GCA_007570785.1. Taxonomy (NCBI): domain Eukaryota; kingdom Metazoa; phylum Chordata; class Mammalia; order Artiodactyla; family Antilocapridae; genus Antilocapra; species Antilocapra americana. The sequence continues at coordinate 2,489,779 of ML664157.1, forward strand.
TGTCCATTGAATTCTCTAGGCAAGACTATTGGAGTGGGTTGCATTCCCTTCTCCAGGAGATCTCCCCAACCCAGGGATTGAACCTGGGTCTCCTGCATTGCAGGCAGATTCTTCGACTGTCTGAGCCACCAGGAACACACCTATATACATATATATAGTTGTCATCATTTAATCACCAAGTCATGTTTGATTCTTTGTGACCTCATGGACTGTAGTCCACTAAGCTCCTCTGCCCTTTAGATTTCCCAGGCAAGAATACAGGAGTGGGTTGCCATTTCCTTCTCCAGAGGGTCTTCCCAACACAGGAATCAAACCCATGTCTTCTGCATTGTCAGGTGGATTATTTACCACTGAGTACCTGGGAAGCGCATATGTGTGTGTGTGTGTATACACACATTATTAATACTAATACATAGTATTAATTATATATAATCATATTATAATATATTGCAGGTAATATAATCATGTGTACATTACTTTTTTGAAGCAGTCTTATCACAGCTTAATCATGGGGAAGAGATTTTCCATATAGCCCTGCCCCACCACATGCACATTCTCCCCCATTAACGTACCCTACCAGAGGGTATATTTGTTAAAATTGATGAACCCTACATTTATACATCATAATCACCCAGAGTCATTATTATACATCAATAAGGTTCACTCTTGGTGTTGTACATTCTGTAGGTTTGTACAAATGTACAAATGTATAAGGACATAGTGTCATTGTGATATCATACAGAGCATTTTCACTGCCCTAAAAATCTCCTCTGTGCTCTTCTATTAACCCTCCCCCAAACCCACACCAACCTCTGGCAATAATTAATCTTTCTGTCATCTCTTTGGTTTTGCCTTTTGCAGAATGACCTACAGTTGGAATCATACAGTGTGCAGGTTTTACAGATTGGCTTCTTCCACTTAGTAATATGCATTGAAAGTTCTTCCATGTCTATTTGTGGCTTGACAGCTCATTTCTTTTAGTGCTAGATGATATTCTATCATCTGGATATCCAGTTTATTTACCCATTTACCCACTGAAAGACATTTTGATTGTGTGAAGAAAAACTTGCCTTCTTCCTTTGTGTCTCTCCTTTACTCTCAACCACAAGCACACTGACAACACTTCTGATTTTTCTGATCACTGAATGTTTGGGGTGTCTTCCCACACCAAACAATTCTCTGTGACACCAGCTGGGTGTCCAACAATTAACTCAATTCTGATACTATCTGTGGGGAGAAAGAGTCAATCCAGGAGCCTTTCAGGAGCCCACCTAGAGTTCTCTCATTAGAACAATAGTCAATTCTAGGGTTCTTGTCACTTAGGAGTATACAAGGGTTTCAGGAGCTCTGTGCCAGGAATGAAGACAAAGACCAAACATATGTTTTTTTTTTATTATAAGTTAAAATATCATGATACCTTTCAAGTTTTGGAAATTTATAAATGAAGCTGCTATAAACAGATATCCATGTGCAGGTTTACATGTGAACAAAAGTTTTCAACTCCATTGGGTAAATGCCAATGAGAGTGATTGTTGGGTTACATGGCAAGAGTATGTTTAGTTTTGTAAGACACTGTCAAATTGTCCTCCAAAGTGGTTGTACCATTCTGCACTCCTACCAGCAATGTATGAGAATTCCTGTTGTCCTACATCCTTGCCAGCATTTGGTGTTCTTAGTGTCCTGGATTTTGGCTATTCTAATAGGTGTGCAGTGGTACCTTGCTGTTGTTCTAATTTACATTTTTCTGATGACATCCAATGTCAAGCATCTTTTCACATGCTTATTTGCCATCTGTATATCTTTGGTATATACAGATATCTTATATATAAATATATGTATAGAGATGAATCTCTTACAGCTTTAATTTACATTTCCCTTATTACTGAAGTCAAGCATCTTTTAATTCACTTATTGGCCATTTTAATCTTTCTCTTATGAATGATCTATTCATACACCTTGCAGATTCTCATCAGAAAGGTGGTACTTATTAAAATTTTTGTGCTGCAAAGTATATTCTCTCACTCTATGACTAGTTTTTCCATTTTATTTACAGTTTCTTTTGTGCAAAAAGTTTTAATTATAATGTAGTTAATATGTAAGCATTTTCTTTTAGGATTTGTGTTCTTGTGCCTTGAGACCCACTCCAGTATTCTTGCCTGGAGAATCCCATGGACAGAGGAGTCTGGCAGGCTACAGATATGGGTTGGCAGAGAGTTGGACATGACTGAGTGACTAAGCACACACATATTACACATACATAAGTAGAAATCAGAGATTAGTAACTTAAAGGAATGATAGAATATTAGCAAAGAACAATAATTTTGTGGAGAAGTGACAAGAGACAGGCCTTTGAGCTTCTACAGGTGACAAACTATGGGAAGGCTAGAGAGAAACTAATGGTAGGTAAGTGCTAGTTACTAAAATTTATCTTATTTCTTTTGGTGCCATGTCAGTGCAGATAAAGGTCTACAGCTGTTTCTAGTGATATAATTTCTGTCCTACTGGGTAGAGAGGGGAGGGGAGACACCTTTACAACCTTATGTCCTGCTTTTTTAAAAAAACTGAAGTATAGATTTATAATACTCTATTATAGATGTACAGCACAGTGATTCTATATTTCATAGGTTATGGTACATTTAAAGTTATTATAAAATATATTGGCTATATTTACAGTGTTGTATAATATATCCTTGCAGCTTATTTCTTTTGTGCCTCTTAATTCCCAACCTCTATCATCCTCTTCCTTCCTTCCCTCTCCCCCTGCTTTGTTCTCTATGAATTTGTTTCTCTCTTGTTATATTTGCTTTTTTATTTTTCAGATTCCAGATAAAAATGGCAATAGACAGTTTTTGCCTTTCTCTGACTTATTTCACCAAGCATTGTACACTGTAGTTAATCCATGTTGTAAATGGCAAATTTGTCATTTATTATAGCTGAATAATATTCCATTGTATATAAATTATACTTGTACATATATATTTATACCCACACATATTTATATGTATGGTTCTTCTTTATCCATTCATCTGTTGATGGATACTTAGGTTTCTTACATATCTTGGCTATTGTAAACAATGCTGCATGAACACTGAAGTGCACATATTTTTTTCAAATTAGTGTTTTCATTTTCTTCAGATATATATCAAGTGGAATTGCTGGATCATATAGGAGTTCCTTATTTAGTTTCATGCTTTCACTGCCCTCTAGAAGGGTAGATAAAATAAATAATATGTTTCGCCCTTTGAAGTTTTGGTAAAACACTTCTCAGCTTAGTGTCTTCCGAGACTTTTCTCACCTTCTGGTCATGAGGCTGTTGTGTATGTATCCTGTATCTTACCAGGAGCCATAGCCAGCTCTAGACTTCAAGTAACAAATCTCACTGCAGTTCCTCTTACTGAAGGTGATTTTAGGTGCTGGAAACTTCTGTTTACTTAGTATCTAAAGTCAGGAAGTCCATATTATCTGCCCTTCTCACAATTTTCTACTTCTTTTCTGTATTTGGCCTTCTAAAAAAAATGTTGCCTTTGTGTTTAAGAAAGGCCATATCCTTCTGATTTTCTTATATGATAATTTACCTATCTTTGATATGTTTGTAACAAGGGACAACAAAGTACAATGTTTCACACTTTTAAGCAAACACCTGTAAAAATTTAGTTTTCCTTTTCCGATAGTTGATACCTAGGCGCATTAACATTCTAGGACTCCTGTAGCACAGTGTCACAAACTAGGTGGTTTAACACAATAGGAATGTATTGTCTTGTAGTTCTGGAGGATAGATGGCTAATACAAGGCGTCTGTAGGGTCACACTTCTTTTGACACCTTAGGGAAGAGTCTTTCCAGGCCTCTTTATAGCTGCTGGTAATTTGCCAGCATGCTGGGCATGCCTCAGCTTGCAGGTACAGTGTATCAATCCACTGTCAAAATGGTATTCTCCTCTCTCTGTCTCTTTCCTCCTCATATAAAGACACCATTTCAGTTCAGTGCAGTTCAGTTGCTCAGTCATGTCGGACTCTTTGTGAACCCATGGACTGCAGCATGCCAGGATTCCCTCTCCATCACCAATTCCCAGAGTTTACTCAAATTCATATCCATTGAGCCAGTGATACCATTCAACCATCTCATCTTCTGTCATCCCCTTTTCCTCCTGCCTTCAATCTTCCAGCATCGGGGTCTTTTCAAATGAGTCAGTTCTTTGCATCAGGTGGCCAAAGTATTGGAGTTTCAGCTTCAGCATCAGTCTTTCCAATTAATATTCAGGACTGATTTCCTTTAGGATGGACTGGTTGGATTTCCTTGCTGTCCAAGGGGCTCCCAAGAACCTTCTCTAACACCACAGTTCAAAACAATCAATTTCGCTGTTCAGCTTTCTTTATAATCTGACTCTCACATCCACACATGAGTACTGGAAAAACCATAGCTTTGACTAGACAGATCTTTGTTGGCAAAGTAATGCCTCTTCTTTTTAATATGCTGTCTAGGTTGGTCATAACTTTTCTTCCAAGGATCAAGAGTCCTTTAATTTCATGGCTGCAGTAAACTTCTGCAGTGAGTTTGGAGACCAAAAAAATAAAGTCTGTCACTGTTTCCATTGTGTCCCTCTATTTGTTATGAAGTGATGGGACCAAATGCCATGATCTTAGTTTTCTGAATGTTGAGATTTAAGCCATTTTTCCCCTCCCCTCTTTCACTTTCATCAAGAGGCTCTTTAGTTCTTCTCTTTCTGCCATAAGGGTGGTGTCATCTGCATATCTGAGGTTACTGATATTTCTCCTGGCAATCTTGATTCCAGCTTGTGCTTCATCCAGCCCAGTTTCTCATGATGTACTCTGCATATAAGTTAAATATGAAGGATGACAATATACAGCCTTGATGTACTCCTTTCCCAATTTGGAACCATCTGCTGTTCATGTAGTTCTAATTGTTACTTCTTGACCTGCATACAGATTTCTCAGGAGGCTGGTCAAGTGCTCTGGTATTTCCATCTCTTTAAGAATTTTACACAATTTGTTGTGATCCACATAGTCAAAGGCTTAGGCAAAGTTAATAAAGCAGAAATAAATGTTTTTCTGGAACTCTTGCTTTTTCGATGATCCAGCAGATGTCGGCAATTTGATCTCTGGTTCCTTCGCCGTTTCTAAATCCATCTTGAACATCTGGAAGTTCACAGTTCATGTACAGTGAAGACTGGCTTGGAGAATTTTGAGTATTACTTTGCTAGCATGTGAGATGGGTGCTATTGTGCTGTAGTTTGAGCATTCCTTGGCATTGCCTTTCTTTGAGATGGGAATGAAAACTGACCTTTTCCAGTCCTGTGGCCACTGCTGAGTTTTCCAAATTTGCTGACATATTGAGGGCAGCACTTTCACAGCATCATCTCTTAGGATTTGAAATAGCTCAACTGGAATTCCATCACTTCCACTAGTTTTGTTCATAGTGATTCTTCCTAAGGCCCACTTGACTTAGCATTCCAGGATGTCTGTCTCTAGGTGAGTGATCACACCATCATGATATTCTACATCATGAAGATCTTTTTTGTATAGTTCTTCTGTGTATTCTTGCCACCTCTTCTTAATATCTTCTGCTTCTGTTAGGTCTATACCATTTCTGTCCTTTATTGAGCCCATCTTTGCATGAAATATTCCCTTGGCATCTCTAATTTTCTTGAAGAGATCTCTAGTCTTTCCCATTCTGTTGTTTTCCTCTATTTCTTTGCATTGATCACTGAAGAAGGTTTTCTTATCTCTCCTTGCTATTCTTTGCAACTCTGCATTCAAATGGGTATATATTTCCTTTTCTCCTTTGCTTTCCACATCCCTTATTTTCACAGCTATTTGTAAGGCTTCCTCAGACAACCATTTGCTTTTTGCGTTTCTTTTTCTTGGAGATGGTCTGATCCCTGTCTCCTGTACAATGTCACAAACCTCCATCCATAGTTCTTCAGGCACTCTGGCTATCAGATCTAATCCCTTGAACCTGTGTCATTTCCAGTGTATAATCATAAGGGATTTGATTTAGGTCATATCTGAATGATCTAGTGGTTTTTCCCTACTTTCTTCAATTTAAGTCTGAATTTGGCAATAAAGAGTTCATGATCTGAGCCACAGTCAGATCTCGATCTTGTTGTTGATGACTGTATAGAGCTTCTCCATATTTGGCTGCAAAGAATATAATCAATGTGATTTCAGTGTTGGCCCTCTGATGATGTCCCTGTGTAGAGTTTTCTCTTGTGTTGTTGGATGAGGGTGCTTGCTACCATCAGTGGGTTGTCTTGGCAAAACTCTATTAGCCTTTGCCCTGAATCATTCTGCATTCCAAGGCCAAATTTGCCTTTTACTACAGATATCTCTTGACTTCCTACTTTATCATTCCAGTCCCCTATAATGAAAAGGACATCTTTTTTGGGTGTTAGTTCTAGAAGGCCTTGTAGGTCTTCATAGAACCATTCAACTTCAGCTTCTTCAGCATTACTGGTTGGGGCACAGACTAGATTACTATGATATTGAATGGTTTGCCTTGGAAATGAACAGAGATCATTCTGTCGTTTTTGAGATTGCATACAAGTACTGCTTTTTGGACTCTTTGTTGACTATGATGGCAACTCCATTTCTTCTAAGGAATTCTTGCCTACAGTAGTAGATATAATGGTCATCTGAGTTAAATTCATCCATTCCAATCCATTTTAGTTCACTGATTCCTAAAATGTCAACGTTCATTCTTACTGTCTCCTGTTAGACCACTTTCAATTTGCCTTGATTCATGGACCTAACATTTCAGGTTCCTATGCAATATTGCTCTTTACAGTACCAGACTTTACTTCTGTCACCCGTCACATCCACAACTGGGTGTTGTTTTTGCTTTGGTCCTACCTCTTGATTCTTTCTGGAATTATTTCTCCATTCTTCTCCAGTTGTATATTGGGCACCTATCAACCTATGGAGTTTATCTTTCAGTGTCCTATCTTTTTGCCTTTTCCTGGGGTTCTCAAGGCAAGAATGCTGAAGTGGTTTGCCAATCCCTTCTCCAGCGGACCACTTTGTCACTTGATTATATCTATTAATAGAAATACCCTACTTTTAAGTAAAGCTACATTCACAAGTCCTGGGGGTTAGGATATCAACATAACTTTTGGGGAAGCACAATTCAATTCACAGCAATAGGTATATGAGGCCATCAACAATATATGATAAATTTAATATTCAGTGGTATAAAAACCATATACATATTTATCTCTGTATATCGAAATATGTATCTATATACATACATAGCCAAAAAAAGAAAGAGAGATAGAGAGATATTGACCCATATTTCTTTTTGCGTCATCTCAAATTCTGGTCTTTGTTTATTCAACCTTGGCTTGCTTCTCTCCATTCTACATGGCAATTTTTCCCTTTTGAATTTTAACTATAATCCTGATTATATTATCAAGTAAAAAGCAATGTCTTAGTTTAGGCTATGATAGCAAAGTACCATAGATGAGTCTTATAAATCACAGAAATTTAATTCTCAGCCTCTCAGTTTTGGAGTCTGTAAGTCTGAAATTATAGTGCTAGCAATTATAGTGTCAGATTCCTGTGAGAGCTCTCTTCCAAGGTGCAGACTGCTAACTTCTCATTGTATACTCAAGTGGCAGAAAGAAGGAAAGTTCTCAGGGGTCTCTCTTGCTAATCCCGTCTGAGGGATCCACCATCATGGCCTAATTATCTCCCAAAGGTCTCACCTCCAATATATAAAATTGTTGAATATGGATCCTCCACATTGGAGATTAGATTTCAGCATATGAGTTTGGCAGGCTGCGTGAATAATCATTTCATAATAGGCTATCAGCAGAAAGAACCAAAACTTCTTTGAATAATCTTTCAACACAATTTCTAAATAATAATAAAGAATATAGAGTCCTTTTTGACTAGTAAGATTGCCTCCTTGTAATTTATGACTGCTGCTGGTTTAAAAAAAAAAGCAGATGATTAATATTGACTGAATAAGAAATGAGACATAAAAACTTACCTTCAGTAACATGTCAAAATTTTGCAGTAAACTAACAAATCAGGGAAGATAGCAACTCTAGTGTACTTAACAGAAAAATGAAAAAATTGGGAAGAGAACTCTTCAAATCATGGTTAAAATGACCTAAAAATGCATGGTGGAATACAGCATACATATGTGTGTAATATATAGAAAATATAAACAATTAGCTACATATAAAAGATTATATCATCGATAGATATCTATGGAGTATCCATTATCTGCGAGATCTGTGAATTAAATTCTTATGTAAAACATTACACTAATTTTAGGCATACAATCTATATTAAGAGCTTGGGTATAGGTGAGTGTGGGGGGGAAACAATTTCCTCTATGTCATTATTTATGTCTCAAATGTTGTTTTATTGATTTTAACAAGAAGTGTTAGTTTCACTAGTGATGGATAAAACATCAAAATCAACAAGTATTAATCTATATTATAGTTTCTTATTTGTTCCTAGTGCTATTTTGTAGGTGTCTTTTAATATTTCTTTGTGTGGCAAAAGTACAAGTCCTCCAGGTAGACAGTATTCTCAGACATTATCTTATGAATATGAGTCAACAAAGATGCAGTAGTTTATTTCAAGTATCATTTATAGAGGTTAGTCAATTTGCTTTCAATTTTACCATGACAAAAGTGCTATTTCTCTTCCTCACCTGCTGGACCATGCCAGCTGGTTAGATATCAAATCTTTAAAAGTACCAATTAAAATAAAAATAGCTAAATCTAGAATAAGTAACAAAGTGCAGCTTTGGAACAGTGTGAAAATTTATAAGTAATCATTATCAACACCTGCAGTCTACTTTACTTTGCTTATGATGACTCATTGACAATAGTCTAGTTGTAGTACAATAGGATGAAAAGTAAAAAGAGAAAATTCCGAATTTCTTAGTGATAATTAAATTCAAATTCTCACTAGTTATTTTTAAAACTAACTCAATATATTTTGATATTAAACTGTACCAACATATCTATCCTTAAATTTTTCCATAATTCAACTATAATACTCTGTGATTCTGTGTGGTAGAAACAAGTTTTCAAAAAACTAACTACATGACCCAGGGGGAGGGAAATGGGAGGGAGGAGGGAGGGGGGTTCTGGAGGGGGAGCATATGTATATCCATGGTGGATTCATGTCAATGTATGGCAAAACCAACACAATAAAGTAAAGAAACTTTAAAAAATAAATAAATAAATAAAACACTGTACCTAAAAAAACAAAACATAAAAAAAACAACACCTAGCTACAAGGTACTGATTAAATCAATTTTATCTTCTGTAAAATGAGGAAGTATGTCTAGCCCAGAACTGTACATAAAATGCCACTCTCAACTCCCACACTCAAGGTGGACATTGATTAGGAAGTTGTTGTGTGTGTGTGTATGATCTGGATTATATACAGTCTTCTCTATCAGCCTTTGATGTAGATTGTCTTGTTCTTGGAACCCATGACCTGAAAGGATAGTTAGCTGACTCTCCCTCCATGTACTCACTATACTATATGGTATGACAGAGAAAGGATAATTGCAAAAATCATCACTTAGAAAAGCAAACAATGGAATCAGTAGTCCACAGCAATGAAGGACTCTGACAGAAACAAGGTTAACCACCCTGGGGTTAGATATTTCCATGATCAAATCAGTGTCTACTTTCTGGGTGGGAAACCCTTGTCCATTATCATTATGACCTTTTGCCTTTCCCTCTGCAAGGGTCTTCATTTTTAGCTATCTTGATTGACATATTTGAAATGGATGTTAGAAAATATGCCCTCTCAGGAGCTGTCCATTTACTCTTGAAGGATATTTTCACTGAGTATAGAATTCTAGTATGGCAGTTACCTCCACTCAGCAAACTGATACTATTATCCATTGATATTTGTCTTCCATTGTGACTGTTGAACAGTCAGATGTCAATCTAACTATTCTCCTTGAAATAATTTATCAACTCCCATTTTTTGCCTTCAATATTGTATCCTCCTCTTTTATTTTATACATGTATGTATGTATTTACAGTTTTACTGGCTTATAAAGTCAAGTATTCATACTGACTTTCTTATACCAACTGCAGTCTATAGTAGTCAAATGATCACACAAATTTTACCTTTATGAAAATATGACAATTAATGAAGAAAATATAAATATCATGGTTATTTTATAACTTCTAGTCTACAGGAGAATTTAAGAAATGATTAGTTTTTGCTACTATTGCCATTTAACAAATTACCCCAATTTTTAGCAGATTAAACTAATCTTTTATTATGCTCATAATTTTGTAAGTCAGGAATTCTTGAAGCACCTGGCTGGGCATTTCTCATTTGACTGAGGTTATAGTGATCTGAAGACTTAACTGGACTAAATATCTAAGACAGTTTACTCATGTAGCTGAAAGTTGATTTTGGCTCTCAACTAAGAGCTCTTGGAACATGACTGAAGTATTAATGAGTGGATTTTCCAGCATAGCAGTCTCAAAGTAATCAGACTTGTTATGGCAGCTGGCTTCCCTTAGAGCAGAGTTTCTCAGCCTTGGCACTACAGACATTTGGGGCTGGATGATTGTTCTAAGGGACATCCAGAGCTTTGTAGGATATTTAGCCATACCTCTGCCCTCTATCCACTGCATGGCACTAGATCACCCTCTCAGTTTTGACACATCAAGTATCTGCAGTCACTCAGCCACTACCAACTATTACCCAGAAAGGGAGGAGGAGAGTGAGGTCACCTCTGGTAGGGAACCATTGCACTAAAAGCATCCAAAACCAGCCAAGCGAAAGCTGTATGGTTGTTTCTGACTTGGCTTCAAAAGTCTTATTGCATTATTTGTACTGTGTTCTATCGGTTACAAGAAAATTACTAGAGTAAGCTGAGATTCAAGGGGAAAGGACAAATGTCTCACTTTTTAATGGTGGGAGTGTCAAAACATTTTAACATGTTTTAAAATAGTCACAAATGGTCACCAACATAAAAAGAAAAGGAAAACTGCAAACCAATGTGAATCTGTTAAAGCCTCTAGATCTAACTAGAAATTTATAGAAAACACAAGTAGTACATTAAATGGCATACAGAATATGAGCAAAATCCAATAATCCAGATCATGGAAAAGTCTAAAGCTTAAAAGACCCAGTTTCTCCAACAAATAAAATTCAAATCTAAAAGCCTATTGAGAAACCTATGCTGCTGCTGCTGCTGCTAAGTCGCTTCAGTCGTGTCCGACTCTGTGCGACACCATAGACGGCAGCCCACCAGGGTCCACCATCCCTGGGATTCTCCAGGCAAGAACACTGGAGTGGGTTGCCATTTCCCTCTCCAATGCATGAAAGTGAAAAGTGAAAGTGAAGTCGCTCAGTCGTGTCCGACTCCTAGCGACCCCATGGACTGCAGCCCACCAGGCTCCTCCGACCATTGGATTTTCCAGGCAAGAGTACTTATAGACTAAAAGAATTAAGAGATATATCAAACTCTGAAATCTATGTATCTTCTTTGAATTCTGACTCAAACAATGTAAGAAAAAATGTGAAACAATAATTGAATTTGACTGGATATTTAATGTTAAGAAATTATTGTCACATTTTCAGCTATGATAATGGTATTGTAATTTTGTTTCAGAAAAGATTTCCTATAGTTTAGAAACATATTCTGAAATAGTTGATGTTGAAATGATATGATGCCTAGGATTTACTTCAAAATAATACAAGACTAGGGTAATCAGAGCAGCTACTTTTAGCTTTTAAAAATCATATGAGTTTATGATTCATTACTCATAATATGTAGAAGATGGTCACTATTTTATTCACTTTTAGAATAATCAATTTTTTCAAATTGTGAAATGTATGTACATTTTAGTAACATATAAGAGATATTTTTGAAAAGATTTTTAAATCATATTCAAATTATAAATATGTTCATATACAAAATTTTTTGAAAATGTATAAATCATTAAGAGAAAAATAGCAATATTAAAACTCAGAGAAAACCAGTGTTAAATTTTTACTGTCTCTTTCAGTCATATTCCTATGCACGGACATAATGAAAATATAGCTAGTCTCACACTAGTGAAGTCTGACCGTTCATGTTTTTTTGTCAGGTATCTGATAAATTGCATACTGAACCAAGTAGTGCTTTTATATTTTCTTTATCTTATAGAGAACAGAAGCAAAAAGCAGAAATTATAAAAGCTGTTACACCTACTCTGTCTCTATTAAATATTAGAAAAATTGGATAGAAGCAATTACATATGCTATATCTTTTGAAAAAACTGTTTCTGGTTCTAGTCTGTATCAGTGGGTGAGTTCTTAGTCTCTCTACTTTTTTTCCTTTTATGTCATTTCCTACTAGCTAAAGCCAGTAAGAAAATAATAATTCTAGGCTAATTATAAAAGCTTTTATAATCAGTGAACTCTCAATCACTTGAGCCATCTAAATAGAACCTGGATGATAATTACAATTTTGTTTAGAAGGGATTCAAACATCTGAAGGCTGATTGGATTTTATGACCTATTGTGTCACTTTCAAGGCTGAGTTTCTTTTATTCTGTTTCTTAAAATCATAAAGTAAATGTTCTTGGCATTCTATTATGTGCCAGTTATCTCTTACACAGTGACAAACCACTCCAAAGCTTCATGGTGTAAAACAACAATTTTTTAATGCTCCTGGATTTGGCATAATGGATTTGTTTTTTCCTGCTTCACAGTTTTTGAGGTCTTCATAAAATTGAAACAATATAAAAAAATAAAATTGAAATAATGTAAATAACATTTTCTAATTGTAATGTAATAAAATAAAAATTAAAACAAAATACCTCAAATTCAAAAACAACCCACAAATTTTTCTACCTAGAGTTCAAATAAAATTCTATATTAAACAACTCATAGATAAAAGGGGGGGAAAATCTGAAATTATAGACCTTTTTTCTAGAACATACTGATAATAAAGGAAAAACAAAAACACAGTATACTAATGCATATATATGGAGTTTAGAAAGATGGTAATGACAACCCTGTATGCAAGACAGCAAAAGAAATGCATATGTCTAGAACAGTCTTTTGGACTCTATGGGAGAGGGCAAGGGTGGGATGATATGGGAGAACGGCATTGAAACATGTAAGTTATCATATGTGAAATCAATCTCCAGCCCAGTTTTGATGCTTAGGGCTGGTGCACCGGCATGACCCAGAGAGAGGGAATCAGGAGGGAGGTGGGAGGGGGGTTCTGGAAGGGGAACACATGTATACCCATGGCAGATTCATGTCAATGTATGGCAAAACCAACACAATAATGTAAAGAAAATTAAAAAAAAAAAGTTAATTATACCTACAATGAAAGAACTATACCAAAATCTATGACATAATAAAAGCAGTGATTTGAAGAAAATTTATAACTTTTCACAAGTGTATCAATAAAAATGATATGATAATATTTCCAAACTCGAAACATTAAGAAAGAATATAAAATCAACCAAAAGAAAGCATAAAAGGGAAAATTTTAAAGATAAAAGCAGAAATTCATGAGGAAGAAATTAGAAAAATAGTAGAAATAGTGATAGTTTTGAAAACATTCAACAAAATAAATAAGCCATTAGCTAACCTAATTTCAAAAAGATGAGAGCAAGCATAAATACACAAAATAAGAAATAAGTGGGAAATAACCATTGAAACAGAGCTAGTATACACATATATGTACACACACACACACACACACACACACACACACACATGTACCTGTGCACACTTATAGCATATGCATCTGTTAGTCACTCAGTCATGTCCAACTCTTTGTTATGCCAAGGACAATAGCCAGTTAGCCTCCTCTGTCCATGGAATTCTCCAGGCAAGAATACTGGAGTGGGTAGCCATTCCCTTCTCCACAGAATCTTCCTGACCCAGGGATCCAATTTGGTTCTCCCACATTGCAGGCAGATTCTTTACCATATGATCCACAGGGAAGCCCTTATTTGAAATATGTATGCCTATAAATATACATACATACACATTCACATATGTATGTATGACTGATCTCTATAATTCAATGCAAATAAATTTGAAATACAAAATGAAATGTGTATTTTTCTATGAAAAGCAATTTAACAAAATTGATCACAGTAGAAATAGAAAGCTTAAATAGACTAATTGCCATAGAAAAATTAGAAAAAGCTATTAAAGCACTATTTATTAATATATAAAGGCACCAGGCTCAAATGATTTCACAGAGAAATTCTACAAAACCTATATAGACTAGATACTACCAAAGTGCTAATCTTGAACTGTTTCAGAACATAAAGCAATTTCTGAATTTTTGCAAACCAAATATAACATTAATATCTAAATCTGATAAAGACGTCTCAAAAAAAGAGAACTATAGTCAATTTCATGGAACATAAATGTAAAATAATCCTGTTGAGAACAGGGTTTTGTGTCTTACTGGTCGAGTTCAATAAAATGTTTGAAATACCTTTATATTAATCCTATGTTTTTTTTTTAATTTTAATTTTTTTTTTTACTTGTTTTTGCCATACAATGTCATGATATCCCCATGGGTTTACATATGCTTCCCCTCCGGAACCCCCCTCCCTCCTCCCTCCCCCCCGGGAAATCTCGCTGCACCAGTCCCGAGCATCAATCCTGGGCTGGCGATTGATTAGACACATGACAATCAACATGCTTCAATGCCCCTCTCCCATATCATCCCACCCTTACCCTCATCCACAAAGTCCACGAGTCTATTCTATACATCTGCGTTCCTTTTGTTGTCTCCCATGTTGGGTTCTCGTTACTGTCTTTCTAAATTCCATATATATGCGTTAATATATATGCCCACAGAGATGCCCAATGGATTCACCTAACAAAGACAGATAAACTACATTACCAGAGAAGTGAACATCGTGGGCTGCTTAAGTCAGAGAACGTGGTTCTTGACTCATTGTGAATCCCAAGTGGAAACAGAAGTTTTAACTGTTTATTGTTTCTGTAGATTTTTTCCCCCTGCTTTGAATTTGTCTCGATTTTTTTCTGATTTTCATATAACTTGTAAGTTATTCCCCACTGGTGGCAACAATGATTGGGAATTTATTCTGTGTTCTTATACAAGGGTCGGCAAACAGCTTTTGTAAAAGGCCAGATAGTAAATATTTTAGGTTTTGAGAGTCATATAATTTCTTCTTCAACTGCTCAATTTGGCCAATGTGGTGTAAAAGCAACCACAGACATTATGCACATGCATAGGCATGACTGTATGCCATGTATGTATACATAAAACAATTATGTATAGGGATGAAAATCTTACAATTTTCATATGTCAGAAAATTTTACTTTGATTTTTTTTCCCCAACCATTTGAAAATGTAAAATCTGTTTTAGGTGAGTCATAAAGCACATGCAGTAAGCCAATCTGGTCATTACTATTGAATGATATTAGATGTCTATTCTGTTAGATGAGAGAAAAGAAAATCTAAATTATTAGTCTTACTGATTAATTGCTTATTTTGAATTCAAATTGATTTTAAAATTCTATACTCATTGGGGAGAAAGCTCTTGGGTATGGGAAGCAATGTGGTTTTATGTTTGTGCTTACTTTGACATGTGTGTGAAGTTGAATAACTGATGCTATGTGCTTTCTTTTTGTCTATTTGCATTTAAGTATCTTTAAGTATCTTAAACAATGCCTTTACATCTCACTGTTTTCCTACTTTTGGAAGCTTTCAATGAAATTATACTCTTTGTCTCAAATTAAAAGAAATGTGTTGGCGTTGGTTTATAGAGATAAAGAAGCACATTCGCAAAATAAAATATTTTTAAAAGTCCCAGAAAATAAGAATTAAACTGCCAACATTTTAAATGACCTAGACTTTTAAAAAAGTCATTCTTACAAAAGTTGCTAGCACAGAAACATTTTGAAAAGGAGACTAGTTTAAAGTTTTTAGTTAGAAAATGAATAGCTATGTTTCTCTGATTTATGGGCTTCACTGGTGGCTCAGATGATAAAGAATCTGCCTGCAATGTGGGAGACCTAGGTTCAGTCCCTGGGTTGGGAAGATTCCCTGGAGAAGGGAATGACTATCCACTCCAGTATTCTGGCCTGGAGAATTCCACAGACCGTGTAGTCCATGGGATGGGGTCAGACACCACTGAGCAACTCTCAATTCACTGGCAGCTCAGTTAAGTATTACACAAGCATACCTTGTTTCACTTGGATTTTTATCACATAGAAAATATTAGTTTGAAAATCCTAAACTCCTACTGGATTTGGACTACAGATCAAATAAGCTAACAGTCCTTTACAATATTATGAAAAATATGCTTGTATTTAACTAAATTAAGTCATTATGCTAATGGATTTCTATATCACTAGTAATTTATATTGTGTTCATTTAATTGTAATATTTAAAACCTTAGATTAATGTTAAATTGAGCAAATTAATAGGTAATTCTTAGATATATAGATATTTTCTAAATGAGATAAAATATTTTACCATTCATCAAAGACTAATTTATTTTTATATATTTTTGCTTCTTATTTGTATATTCTACAGGAGGTTTATGAGCTTCTCTGGTGGCTCAGTGGTAAAGAATCTGCCTGCAATGCAGGAGACCTGGATTTGATCCCTAGATTGGGAAGATCCCCTGGAAAAGGAAATGGCAACCCACTCTAGTATTGCCTGGGAAATCCCATGGACAGAGGAGCCTGGCAGGCTACAGTCCATGGGATCACAGAAGATTCAGGATATGACTCAGCTACTAAAAAACAACAGGAGGTTTATATCACTGAGGCATGAGTTTATTTGCCTTGATTTATAGTGCATGATTCTGAAAACCCCAAGCTATGAAATGTATTATAATTCACACCCTACTTTATGAGCTCACCTTCTTGGTTTTCTGATTAAGTGAAAGTGAAAGTTGCTCAGTCATGTCTGACTCTTTGTGACCCCATGGACTATACAGTACATGGAATTCTCCAGTATTCAGGGGATCTTCCCAACCCAGGGATCAAACCCAGGTCTCCCACATTGCAGGCAGATTCTTTACCAGCTGAGCCACAAGGTAAACCCTTCACCTAAAACAGGGGACAGTGAATGATGTTCCATGGGCAATAATCTGGCCTGTTTTTGTAAATAAACTTTTATTAGAACACAGCCAAGCCATTCATTTACATATTGCCTTTGGCTGTTTTTATGCTATAACAACGGAATTGAGTAGGCCAACAGAGAATCTACGGCCCAGAAATCCTAAAATATTTACTATCTTGCCATTTGTAGGAAAGATTCACAACCCTTACCTAAAATATAAAAAGTCATTCTTTCCCTTCTATGTAATCTACATAGAGGGCAGAGATTGTGTCTCACAAGAGGCTTTGTCTGTGTTTTATATTATCTTTACCATGCCCTGAGACTTAACAAGAAGCAGTTTTTCTTGATGAAAGAGTTAAGTTTCCTTACAATTGAGAATTAGCAAGAAACAGTTTCTTTCTTGGTGAAAGAGTTAAGATCCCTTGCAATAGTATTCTCTCCTTCTATGTTTATTTTTAGATGCTGTGCTGTCACATCCCTTAAATTGATAACTTGGTGCTATTTTTCAGGCACTCATGATCCTGTCTTAGTCAAATGCTCATATTTCCTGTGACAACTTTTAATAGCTTTTCCAAGATCGAATATATATTTATCCCAAGATCTAATTAAGAAATAAGATCCACAATGAAAGAGCTACATGAAAAGAGTTATTAAACCAGGAGAGACATTTGGTCTTCCTTAGGTTAAATTTGAATGTCTTATAAGAAAGCCCAGGAGCTTTCTCAATGTTCTTTCTAAACATTACATTTTTACCCTCAAGGGAAAGACTATCTTTACAAAATAGACATTTATTATACTCAAGTATAGAATATTATTCTCCCCCATTCTATTACTATTTTCAGTTATAAATGAACCACCATAATTGTGGTGTATCATCTACAGATAATTGTTGATATCTTTAAATTTGTGCCTGAGGGTTCTGCTGCAAGTTATAGAGTTGGGTTTTATGTCTTCAACAAGAGAAGTATGAGACCCTCTTGAAAAGGATTGTTCAAGATACTCTAAACAATTGACAAAGAATACACTCTTGGGTACAAGTTACTGAGCTGATTTTGCTTAGATAACTTTCAGTCCATTCCACTGGACTGAGTCAGTATTAAAGGAACAATTTTTAATCCAAAGGTAAAAGGATTCATGAAATCCAGTTTACTGACCTAAATCCAGCAGATAAGAATTAATTAAGTAGCATCCATTGAACTGATTAGAAAATTTTGTCATGTTTTTTTTTTTTTCAATTTGTTTCAATTGTTTATTAACTGACCGGATTACAAAAATAATCCTGGTAGATACCTTAGTTCATCCTTCTAATAAGCCTGTTGATCTGGTCTTCCCTGTTGCCAGCGTCTCCACCTTCTACAAAATGGGTGGTCTTTTTCTTCATTCCACCTTGTGGAGAAGACAATTTAAAGGGCCATAGGAAGTCGTTCGCTTCTTTGAAACGTTTTCCAACGGTATAGATCTCATGAATCAGATCCTCCATGCAGATGATTTCATATTTCCCCAGAGATCAAGCAATCAATGTGTTGTCTGTCAGGGCAATTCGCTTCTTGTTGATTATGCCATAACCACGCTTGTAGATCAGTTCATTCACAGACTTCAATTTGGGTACCTCCATGCAATATATGGCTCCACAATTCTCAGCATGTTAATTGATGCCTTGTTGAGCTTCACAAAGGTGCCACTGAAGATCTGCCTGAGGTGAAGGAGCTGCAGCACCTTTCGAAACCTTGGGCTCACACCGTTGATACCTCTGATTCTGATGACAAATGCCAATTTGGGTTCCGCAGGTACATAGAAGTTGCCAGCTTTTCACGCCATCCTAGCCATTCAAATTTCAGTTCTGTACATCTGCCTGTATTCCTTGTGGTAATGCTTAGCTTTTTCATAGATAAGCTTCCTCCTTGCCTTTAGAAGCATGTTTTGGGAAAACTTCTCTCTCAGGCGCTTGATCTTAAGCTCTGCGAAATTCTTTCCCTTTTTCTTAAGGGTTTCTGGCACAGCAGGAACCTTCTTTTTCTTCTCTTCTGCACCCTCCATGGTTCCAGCCAGGAAAGAGCATGGTTTTTTTGTTTAGAATACTGTTGATGCCAGTTTAGTGCTTTTTCAAAAAAACACTGTATGAAGATATCTTTTCTACTTTTAAATTGTCTCTAACTCAATTTAATAGATTGCTTTGCAAATTAAGATGAACATTTTAAAATGATGTCTGCTTCTCAGTAAACAGAGTTCAGAAACTCTTGGTAGGAATCCTTTCTTTCTATGGCAAGAGTAATTTGCAGAAGTTCAAGTATAATCTGTCCTCCTTTGTATCAGCAGGCGTGTATGCATGCTAAATTGCTTCAGTCGTGTCTGACTCTGTGATTCTATCGCCAGCCATGCTCCTCTGTTCATGGGATTCTCCAGGCAAGATCACTGGAGTGGGTTGCCATGCCCTCCTTCAGGGGATCTTCCTGTCCCAGGGATCCACTCTTATCTCTTGCATCTCCTGCATTGGCAGGGGGATTATTTACCAATAGGGCCACCTGGGAAGCCCCCTTTATTAGCATATAATTGCACAAACTGATTATATAAACAAGATCTTACCTTCAGTAGCATAGTTCAGACTGATTTTCACTCAGTCAGTTATGATAAGTCACTGGTCTCCAAGGAATACTGGCAAGGTAGCCGACTAATGAGTTTCTAGTCTTACAAGTAGTAACAAAGGACAACTCCGGTCAAGTTAGGAAACTTAGAAATTCGGGGAACCTTAATAAAAGGGAAATTGCCACAAGTTTCTATATGTAGCAGATAAAATTCAGTGGAGAAGTTTTGGGAGGGTTTGTGATATCCAAAATAGAAAGTTTTATAAGTCCAACCTGAGATTTCTTATGAAAATTTCCAGAGGTTATTTCTATGTCTTTAGTGGCCACTTATTACTGTGTGCTTCTACATTTGCAAAGTATCTCAAGGAGGTCTCAGTTCAGCTCAGTTCAGTCGCTCAGTCGTGTCTGACTCTGCGACCCCATGAACCGTAGCACGCCAGACCTCCCTGTCCATCATCAACTCCCAGAATCCATGTAAACCCATGTCCATTGAGTCAGTGATGCCATGCAACCATCTCATCCTCTGACGTCCCCTTCTCCTCCCACCTTCAATCTTTCCCAGCATCAGGGTCTTTTCAAATGAGTCAACTCTTTGCATCAGGTGGCCAAAGTATTAGAGTTTCAGCTTCAGCATCAATCCAACCAAAGAATATTCAGGACTGATTTCCTTTAGGATGGACTGGTTGGATCTCCTTGCAGTCCAAGGGACTCTCAAGAGTCTTCTCCAGCACCACAGGTCAAAAACATCAATTCAAGGAGGTCTACATGGTTTATTGTCCTTACTGTACCTATATAAATAATAACTACAACCCATATGGGACAATTCATTTTGTGATTAATAATCTTGGGAGAGAAATTATTTATGATGACAAGGTTTGGGGAGGGGACTATAACAAAGAATTGTGGTGAATTTTTAAGCAAAAGAGACTACTAGGTTTCTATCAATGAGATGCTTGGCAAAGGCAGTCCTTTGCAATTATCTAATTCCATGAGGGTGTGCATGTTTGATTATGTTTAGATGGTTTACTTCTCTGTAGTGATTTAACTTATACAGACCTGTTGGATATCAGGTATTTGCTGTCCATAGTAATGTAAATGGTTCCTGTTCATAGCAAAACAAATGCAACTTGACAGGTAAAGATTAAATTAATACACAAGTTAGCAAATCATTTTTAGATTTTAAATGGTTAAGCAAAGAGGTAGATTTAATGAAAAACCTCTTAAAGAATTTATATAGGGCAGTCACCCCAACAGATATCAAAACTGACTATAAAATTATTAAAGTTACACTCTGTTGTATTCACACAGAAAGAGGAAAGTAAAGCAGTTGAGTAAACCCCAAAAAAACCTATGAATATATGAAAAAGAATAAATCTGGAACTGCAGATTAGTGGAGAAAGATGACCTAGACAATAAATAAAGATGACTTATTTAATAATCTGCTGAGATAGCAGTTTCTCAAATGGAAAAACAATTAAAATGGTTCGTAACTCTTTGTAACTCAATACATGAAGAGCAACCTTGAGTGGGTTAAAGACATTAAGGGAAAACCTACACAGATTTTTATAAAATGTTATAGAAGAGAATCTGTATGACTTCAGATTAGGAGAGAATTTCTTATTATTTAAAAAGATAAAAGATATATGTACTTTCATAGATATTATATTTAATATATAATATGTATAACATATGATAATATAATATGCATGTTATATATGTATAATATTTATGCCATATTTAATATACAATAACAAAGTCTTTTATCAGAGTCATTCTTCAAAAGTCATAACATAAAAAGTTTCACAATTTTGGAGAAACTCAATGTAACATATTGAACAATGACTGTATTCAGAATACAGAAAGAAACCCTGTGCAGCTGCAAGAAGCCAACAGTCTCAGAAGTCATTGTGCTAATGATCTATTTGCTGCATAATGAATGCTACCTTAAAACTCAGCAGCTATAAAGCTACAAACATTTGTTATCTCACAGTTTCTTTAGTTCTGTCTGACCCAGCATCACCCACAAAGCAGCAGGTTTCAGGAGGTGCTGCAGTGTCATCTGAAGGCACTGCTGGGGAAGGAGTTACTTTTTTGACCACTCGTGTGCTTTGAGGTTGTTGGCAGGATTTAGTTTTTGGCATCTGTTGGACTGAGGGCCTCAGTTCCTCACTGCTATTGGCTAGGGATCTTCTTCAGTTGTTTATCACGAAGGCCCCTCCATGGGTTAAATCGCAAGAAGGTCCCTCGCATTGCTGAGAGTAAGTGAGTGACGGAATGGGAGAGTGACCAAGAGGGAAGCCACAGTCTCCTTGGGAGCTAATATCAGAATTAACACCCCAAAATGTTTTTGCCATGTTCTGTTTGTTACAAGCGAATCACTAGGTCTAGCACTCACCCAAAGTGAGGAAATTACACAAGGGAATGAAAATCAGAAGGCATGGATGACCAGGACTGCTCTCAGGGGCTGCTTACTTAACTCAAGAATAGAAATTTACAAGGAAATACAGTCAATAAATCTACTGATGGATGTTTGGGCTCATTGGTAAGCCACATCCACACTCACTCAGTTGAAAATAGAAAAGAATTCTGACAATCTTAAATGTTGGAAAGAATTTGGAGACTAAGTGCTGAAGATATAAACTGATAAAACTTTATAAAATAATTCTCAAAGTTCAATTGACATATAATCTATAACTCTTTATTTCCATAATCTATAACTCTTGAGTATATATCCTAGAGAAATTACACTTAAAAGTCAGAAGATATTCTTAGTTACTTTGTTCATGACAGTGAATAAGAAGAAACTGGGATGAATAAATGAATGACAGATTCATATAACAGAAGACAGTATTCAACAGCTGTGTGTGTGTGTATCTGCGTCTGTGTGCTAAGGCGATTCAGTTCTACCCGACTCTTTGTGACCCTGTGGACCATAGCCCGCCAGGCTCCTCTGTCCATGGAATTCTCCAGGCAAGAATACTGGAATGGGTTGCCATACCCTCCTCCAGGGGATTTTCCCAACCCAGGAGTCAAATCCACTTCTTTATATCTCCTGCATTGGCAAGCAACTTCTTTACCACTAGTGCCACCTGGGAAGCCTATTTATATCATGAGAGTGGTAAATGAGAGTGCAAGTCACTCAGTCGTGTCCAACTCTTTGCAACCCCATGGACTATATAGTCCATGGAATTCTCCAGGCCAGACTAGCGGAGTGGGTAGCCTTTTCCTTCTTCAGGGGATCTTCCCAATCCATGGATGGAACACAGGTCTCCTGCACTACAGGCAGGATCTTTACCAGCTGAGCCACAAGGGAAGCTCAAGAATACTGGAGTGGGTAACCTATCCCTTCTCCAGAGGATCTTCCCAACCCAGGAATCAAATCAGGGTCTCCTGCATTGCAGGCAGGTTCTTTACCAACTGAGCTGTCAGGGAAGTCCAATTATCTTACACACTTTCAATTACATATTTTAACTGAGATTAGTGTAATTTCTTTGACAGTATAATGAGTACCATAAATATCACCATAGCAAATAAGGGCTGACCACAGCAAGTCATGACTTCAAGGAATTAGTGTAAAATAACCTCAACAAGGACTTCATTACAAGAACTCATTAAGGACTGACTCAGTAATTCACATTTCCATGAATGCTCTGAACAAAACTGAGGTTATTCATATTTTCTAGTCTTCCTTATTGCTTTTCTCCACCTAAAGCTTTTTAATCTTGGATTGATCCAAAAGTTCCTCTGGCTTTTTAGGTAAAAATTTAAAAAATGTATTTTTCATTTTCACCAAGAATTGTATTGAACAATGTATTCACTATTTTGTTTCACTATCTTTTTCCATTTTTCAGGCAACTTCATAATTCCATCTTCCCAAAACTTTTTTTATCTTTTTGAGCAAAGAACTGTTCCAGGTGTCTTTTACAGTCTTCCAGGGAATTGAATTTTTTCCATTAAGAGAATTTTGCAAAAAGACCAAAATAAAATCCGAAGGTGCAATGTCTGGTGAACATAGTGGATAAATCAGAAATTCTCAGCCAAGCTGTAACAATTTTTGTCTGGCTATCAAAGAAACATGCAGTCTTCTGTTATTTTGATGGAAGATTATGCATTTTCTGTTGATTAGTTCTTAACATTTTTCATCAAGTGCTGCTTTTAGTTGGTCTAATTGGGAGCAGTACTTAGAATTGTTTAGTTTTCAAAATGGAGCCCATAATAGAGGACTCTTTCTTTGGGCAAAGACTGGTCTTTGGTTTGGCTGGTGATGTTTTATTTCAATTGCCCTACAGTCTCTTCCATTTCATATTACTGTACAATATCTACTTTTCATCAGCAATAACAATTGTTTTCAAAATGGAACTTTTTTGTTAGGTTAAAAGAGAGAATCACATGCAGAGATACTGTCAAGAAGGATTTTTTTTTTTGCATAATTTATGTGGAACTCAAACATCAAGATGATGATTAACATAACAACAACTGTGCTAATGATTTTCAATGTTTAAGTTGGATATTTTGAGTATGTCAGCTATCTCCAGCATAGTATAATGTTGATTGTTCTCAGTTAATGTCTCAGTTTGATTGCTATCACCTTTAACTGATCTATCCATGGAGCAATGTCCAGTGAGAAATCTCCAGCATGAAACTTTGCAAATCACTTTGACCACTTCATAAACTGTGTTTGGTTTATGAAGCACCTTCTCCATACACTGCACAAAACTTTTTCTGTGTTTCACTTGTGTTTTTAACTTTCTTGAAACAATAAAGCAAAAAAAGCCAGAAATGTGGCTTTTTCCCTTCCACCTTCAATATTAAAATGGCTATACAAAAAAATCACCAATTCTCATGTTTTCCTAATGCATGCTGATATGACAGCTGTCACAATACAATCTAGCAAATTTATTTTGAATGACATTAAAGACAACAAAGTGCTACTAGAACCATGTTACATAAAAGAAAAAAAACAACAACAAATGAACTTTTTGAGCAACTCAAAATATTAAATATTTCTTTGTTAATGAGAGTGTGTCTGATTTCATGTTTCTTCAAACTACTTTTCAGAAAGAAGAGAGTGAAGTAACTAATGAAGTAATATAATGATCTGAATTACAACTGCAGCAATGAACGTCAGTTCAATTCTTACAATAGTGTCTACTGTTTTCACATAATCAATTTACAAAACAAAAAAATAAACTCAAGGAACCCTATACATAAAAATAAAAGAAACTAATGACCTGCCTCTTGAGAAATCTGTATGCAGGTCAGGAAGCAACAGTTAGAACTGGACATGGAACAATAGATGGGTTCCAAATAGAAAAAGGAGTATGTCAAGGCTGTATATTGTCATCCTGCTTATTTAAATTATATGTAGAGTACATTATGAGAAATGGTGGGCTGGATGAAGCACAAGCTGGAATCAAGATTGCCAGGAAAAATATCAATAACCTCAGATATGCAGAAGACATCACCCTTATGGCAGAAAGTGAAGAACTGAAGAGCCTCTTGATGAAAGTGAAAGATGAGAGTGAAAAAGTTGGCTTAAAGCTCAATATCCAGAAAACTAAGATCATGGTATATGGTCCCATCAGCTCAGTTCAATTCAGTCGCTAAGTCGTGTCTGACTCTTTGTGACCCCATGAACCGCAGGATGCCAGGCCTTCCTGTCCATCACCAACACCCAGAGTTTACCCAAACTCATGTCCATTGAGTCGGTGATGCTATCAAACCATCTCATTCTCTGTCGTCCCCTTCTCCTCCTGCCTTCAATCTTTCCCAACGTCAGGATGTTTTCAAATGAGTAGGCTCTTCACATCAGGTGGCCAAAATACTGGAGTTTCAGCTTTAATATCAATACTTCCAATGGACATCCAGGACTGATTTCCCTTAGGATGGACTGATTGGATCACCTTGCAGGCCAAGGGACTCTCAGGAGTCTTCTCCAACACCACAGTTCAAAAGCATCAATTCTTCGGTGCTCAGCCCTCTTTATACTCCAACTCTCACATTCATACATGACCACTGGAAAAACCATAGCCTTGACTAGGTGGACCTTTGTTGACAATGTAATGTCTCTGCTTTTTAATATGCTGTGGCCTGCCAGGCTCCTCTGTCCATGGAATTCTCCAGGCAAGAATACTGGAGAGGATTACCATTACCTTCTCCAGGGAATCTTCTTGACCCAGGGATCCAACTTGGATCTCCTTCACTTAAGGCAGATTCTTTATCATCTGAGCCATCAGGGAAAGCCACTGTCTGCTGGAGTTTGCTCAAATTCATTCCATTGAGTCAGTGATTCCACCTAACCATTTCATCCTCTGCCACCCTCTTCTTCTTTGGCCTTCAGTCTTTTCCAGCATCAGAGTCTTTTTCAGTGAGTCAGCTCTTCCTATCAGGTGGCCAAAGTATTGGACCTACAGCTTTAGCAACAACCCTTCTAATGAATATTCAGGGTTGATCTCTTTTAGGATTGACTGGTTTGATCTCCTTGCAGTCCAAGGGACTCTCATGAGTCTTCTCCAGCACCACAAATTGAAAGCATTGATTCTTTGGTGCTCAGCCTTCTCTATGGTCCAATACTCTCATCAGTACTTGATGACTGGAAAAACCATGGCCTTGGCTATACACATGTCTGCTCTTTTGAATACACTGTCTAGGTTTGTCATAACTTTCCTTCCAAGGAGTAAGTGTCTTTTAATTTCATGGCTGCAATCACCATCTGCAGTGATTTTGGAGCCCCCAAAAATAAAGTCCGATGCTACTTCCACTTTTTCTCCTTCTATTTGCCACGAAGTGATAGGACCAGACGGAGAAGGCAATGGCAACCCACTCCAGTACTCTTGCCTGGTAAATCCCTTTGACAGAGGAGCCTGGTGGGCTGCAGTCCATGGGGTCGCTAAGAGTTGGACACGACTGAGCTGCTTCACTTTCACTTTTCACTTTCATGCATTGGAGAAGGAAATAGCAACCCACTCCAGGGTTCTTGCCAAGAGAATCCCACAGACAGGGGAGCCTGGTGGGCTGCTGTCTATAGGGTCGCATAGAGTCGGAAACAAATGAAGCGACTTAGCAGCAGCAGCAGATGGGACCAGACGCTATGAAATTAGTTTTCTGAATGTTGAGCTTTAAGCCAACTTTTTCACTCCCCTCTTTGGATTTCATCAAGAGGCTCTTTAGTTCTTCTTCACTTTCTGCCATAAAGGTGGTGTCATCTGCATGTCTGAGGTTATTGATATTTCTCCCAGCAATCTTGATTCCAGCTTGTGCTTCCTCCAGCCCAGCATTTCTCATGATGTACTCTGCATATAAGTTAAATAAGCAGAGTGACAATATACAGCCTTGACATACTTCTTTTCCTATTTGGAGCCAGTCTGTTGTTCCATGTCCAGTTCTAACTCTTGCTTCCTGATCTGCATACAGGTTTCTCAAGAGACAGGTCAGGTTTTCTGGTATTCCCATCTCTTTCAGAATTTTCCACAGTTCGGTGTGATCCACACAGTCAAAGGCTTTGGCATGGTCAATAAAGCAGAAATAGATGTTTTTCTGGAAGGCTCTTGCTTTTTCGATGATCCAACGTATGTTACCGATTTGATCTCTGGTTCCTTTGCCTTTTCTAAAACCAGCTTGAACATCTGGAGGTTCACAGTTCATGTGTTGCTGAAGCCTGGCTTGGAGAATTTTGAGCATTACTTTACTAGCACATGAGATGAGAACAGTTGTGCAGTAGTTTAAGTATTCTTTGGCATTGCTTTTCTTTGGGATTGGAATGAAAATTGACCTTTTCCAGTCCTGTGGCCACTGCTGAGTTTTCTAAATTTGCTGGCATATTGAATGCTTCACTTTCACAGCATCATCTTTTCGGATTTGAAATAGCTCAACTGGAATTCCATCACCTCCATTAGCTTTGTTTGTAGCGATACTTCCTAGGGCCCACTTGACTTCACATTTCAGGATGTCTGGCTCTAGGTGAGTGATCACTCCATCAGGATTATCTGGCCCCATCACTTCATGAGAAATAGATGAGAAAACAATGGAAACAGTGACAGACTATTTTTGTGGGCTCCAAAATCACTGCAGATGGTGATTGCAGCCATGAAATTAAAAGATGCTTGCTCCTTTAAAGAAAAGCTATGAGCAAACTAGACAGCATAATAAAAAGCAGAGACATTACTTTGCCAACAAAGGTCCATCTCATCAAGGCCATGATTTTTTGAATAGTCATGTATGGATCTGAAAGCTGGACTATAAAGAAAGCTGAGCACCAAAGAATTCATGCTTTTGAACTGTGTTGTTGGAGAACTCTTGAGAGTCCCTTGGACTGCAAGATCCAACAGTCCATCCTAAGGGAGATCAGTCCTGAGTATTTATTGGAAGGACTGATGTTGAAGCTCAAACTCCAATACTTTGGCCACCTGATGTGAAGAGCTGACTGATTTGAAAAGACCCTGATGCTGGGAAAGATTGCAGGCAGGAGGAGAAGGGGACGACAGATGAGATGGTTGGATGGTATCACCGACTCAATAGAGATGAGTCTCGGAAAACTCCGGGGGTTGGTGACAGACAGGGAAGCCCGGCGTGCTGCAGTCCATGGGGTCACAAAGAGTCGGACATGATTGAGCAACAGAACTGAACTGTACTCTCCAAGAGTTGTCAGATTGATACTATTAGTCCAAATAGTTTGTATATAAGTGAAATCTTAAAAATGATAATATCATTTCAGAATGGATTATTTTTAATGAGTTACACAGATAGCACAATGGTTAATTTAGCAAAATTATTTAGGTCTAAATTATTTGACCCCAGTGACCCCTGAAAGGACTTACTTCTGTGGTTTGAATATAGAGAGCTCAGAAATGCTCATCATTCCATCTAGAAATTAAAATCATAAGGTGCTAGATTAATGAATGTTTCTAGTTAACTCTTACAAGGCAGAATGGTAAAGATGTTGTGAATTTGTTTTGACAAAAGTGATTAGAATTTTTTTCACCATTTTCAATATTGAGGTTGAAGAAATCAAATATGATGCAGTATGTATAATTTACATTATAATTTATAAAGAATAAACTTTATTAAAACACATAATGCAGTCAAATTATTTCGATAATGTTACTAATTGAAGGAATATAAAATTTTTTGACAAGATTGAAATTAAAAAATAAAGCAACACTTCAATGTATTGACCTCATTTTCCTTGAAAAAACAAATTTTTTAATTGCTTGCTTTTCTATCTGCTTCAGATTTATTAACAATTCTTTACATTTTCATAAAATATGTGATAATCTATATCTTTTATTAGGTAACTAAATATTTGCTGAAGCTTTGATGTAGAGCTATCATCAACTTACTAAATGAGTGTAGTATAAATCATTTGGCTTTTAAAACATTTTTAAATTTTGATATTACTTAGAACCAAAAGTGGAACTATCATCATCATTTCCCCCTTTTATGTAAAAATTGCTATATAGGTATTAAGAAATATAAAGAAGAAATTTTATTATACTTTAAGTTTGGGACCTGAGAAATTGCAAGAATTATCTGATCCCTCCTCTGAATGATCTCACAATACAGTAAAGAGAAATAAGATATTAGATAATTAATTGACATTGTGATGAGTGCAACTGACCAGGAATAAAGGTGCCTTGTACCACTCAACACTATGATTGATGATGCCAAACTTGGTCTGAGAAATTACTGGGAAAAATAAATAAATAAATAAAGGAATGTAACTTACTTAAAAGAGAGCCATCTACTGGGGACCCTCTCTTTTGGGAGAGGAAAATTGGAGTGGGGTTTATTTCTTTTTTCCATTTCAGTTACTATCCTGGGTAAGACTCCAATCATCTTTCCCTGCAGTACTGTACCCCCCTTCATCAAAATATTTCTGCTCTAATCCAAAGTACATGTAGCAACCAGAATAATTTTCCCAGGTTTATTGCTATTGTGATAATACACTGTAGCATATAATAATATACATTGGAGAATACACAGTAAGTCATTATCTACTTGATCTTGCCTTCTTGTCCTTCTCCCTCCTGCCCTTACTCAACTCTCTGTG
Organism: Antilocapra americana; assembly: GCA_007570785.1. Lineage (NCBI taxonomy): Eukaryota > Metazoa > Chordata > Mammalia > Artiodactyla > Antilocapridae > Antilocapra > Antilocapra americana. Next base: position 2,519,486 of record ML664157.1, read on the forward strand.
AACTCACCTCCTCCAGGTCTCCTTGACATCCACTCTACTCCAACTACATATATACAAGCAGTCCCTCAGTTGTGTCCAACTCTTTGTGCCCCCATGGACTGCAGCACGTTAGGCTTCCCTCTCCTTCACTGTCTCCCTGAGTTTGCTCAAACCCATATCCATTGAATCCATGATGTCATGCAGTCACCTCACACTCTGTTGTCTCCTTCATCTCCTGCCCTCAACCTTTCCCAGCATCATATTCTTTTCCAATGAGTAGGCTCTTTGCATCAGGTGGCCAAAGTATTGGAGCCTCAGCTTCAGCATCAATCCTTCCAATGACTATCCAAGGTTTGTCTCCTTTAGGATTGACTGGTTTAATCTCCTTGCTGTCCAAGGGACTCTCAAGAGTCTTCTCCAACACCACATTTCAAAAGCATCAATTTTTCAGCTTTCAGCCTTCATTATGGCCCAGCTTTCACATCTGTACATGACTACTGGAAAAGCCATACTTTTGACTATATGGGCCTTATATATATACACATAAAGCAGTGACTTCACATTTCCAGAGGTCCTAGAATCATGGTTGATGGTTTAAGGCCTTGTCTTAATCTGAAGATCTGAACACCATGAACTCCAGTGTCCAAGGGCAGGAGAAGATGGGTGTTCCAGCTTAAGCAAAAATATCAAACTTGCCCTTCCTCTACCTTTTTATTCTATTCCAGCCCTCAGACTCCCTGCATTAACAATTACCACTTAAAAATGCCTGCTCCCTAGTGAAGTTTTAGATCACCCTCGTATCTCTGTTTCCCTTTAGAACAAGTTGTCTGACTCCCTTATCACAAATTTCTCTACTTCATACTTGAAGCCATGACAATCAGGAGTTACTCTTACTACTCTATAAGGACATTTCTGGATGAAGTCACAAAAGACACCTGCATTGCTAAATCCAATGATTCTCACTTTAACTTATCCTTTAGTGACAGTTGATAATGTTGATCACTTTCTACTTAAAAATTTTTATCTATTTAGTTTTGGCTGCACTGGGTCTTCATTGCTATGTGTGTGCTTTCTCTGGTTTTGGAGAGCAGGGGCTACTCTTCATTGTGGAGCACAGGCTTCTCATTGGGATGGCTTCTCTTGTTACAGAACACAGGCTTTAGGTGCAAGGGCTCAGTAGCTGTGATGCATGGGCTTAGTTGCTCCACGGCATGTGCAATCTTCCTGGACCAGGGATAGAATCCATATCCCCTACATTGTCAGGCAGATCCCTAACCACTGGACCACCACGGGAATCTGCAATCACTATCTACATCTTGAAACATTTCTTCACATGCTCAGTCACCTACCGCTTTCCATTTTCATAACACAAAATTACTAAACACAGAATTACCATATGATTGAGTAATTACTTTCCTTGATATAAACCCAAAACAATAAAGAAGAGTCTCAAACAGATACGTTCATAGCAATGTTGCTCAGAAATACCAAGAGGTGGAGACAACCTAAGTGTCCATTGATTTATGAATGTATGACATAATGTGACATATACATGCAATGACATGCTATTCAGGCTTTAAAAGGAAAAAAAAAACTCTGACACATGCCATAACATAGGTAAACCTTGAGGACATTATGCTAATTGATATTAGTCAGTCACCAAGGACACCTACTTTATGATTCACTTACATTAGGTACCCAGAGTAGTAAAACTCACAGAGACAGTGGTAGCTAGGTTTTGGGGAGAAAGAGGAAATGAGGGGTTAGTGTTAATGGGTTCAGAGTTTCTGCTGTGGAGGATGAAAATCTACTGGAGATGAATGCTAGTGACAATTTCACAACAACATGTGCATACTTAATGCCACAGAAAATGCACTTAGAAATGGTTAAAATGAAATGAGTAAATTTTTATATTATGTATATGTTATGTATATTTCTCCACCATTACAACAATTTAAAAATATTGCATTCTGAATAGATTTTGAAGGGAGAGTCCCAAGTCTGAATGATTTTGCATGGGAATAAAAAAGAAGTATGGGGTTCGGTTCAATAAAATAAGTGAGAGGACTATAGGAGCTGCAGATCTGGGGAGAAAGAACAATGGCTATGAAAATGTGAGACTGAAGTGAAATGATACCTAACTAAATTGTTGTAATTGACTGACTGCTAACTGGATTTCTCACATATACTTTTGTTTTAACATCTAATCTCAACACAGAAAAAGTCATCCTTATAAATTTAAGTCAGAGTGTCTATACCTTCCCTGAAGATCTCCACCAGATCCCCACCTCATTCAGAGTAAAGTGCAGTGGTTTTCTTGGGCCTGCAGGGCTCCATGTGACCTGTCTCCCTGTGCTCCTTGCCTCTTCACATCTCCTGTCCCTCCAGCTTCACTTGACCTCTGCACTCTTTCCCAATCACCCTGGCTATTCTCTGTCACTTCACATCCTTTGAACTTGTTGTCTCTTCTGCCTAAAAGGCTCGCTCCCCCAGCTATTGGTATGTTTATGCTGACTTCAGAGCTCTCTCTTTGAATAACATCTTATTCGGGAGGCCTTCCTGACACAATATAGAATAATACCCCTCCCCTTGAGACCCACTGTCTATTTGTCTATTACTGATTACCAGTGACATATCATTTATTTGCATGTTTATTTGACTTCTGTCCATTTTTTCCCTCCAAAGAGTGCAAACTTCATGAGGACAAGGGTATTCTTCTATTTAGTTTCCCAACATCTCCAGTGCCTAAGAGTATTGTATTTGATATATGATGGTGCCTCTGTATATTTGTTAAATGAGCAAATGAATGAATGAGCTTGTTGCAATCACTCTAGAGATGTGTTCAGACCTTATTGCTCCTTACTTCTCATTTGTAGTAAAATTAGAACTGGAATGGCTCTGCTGTCCTCTCCACTTTTTCCTTTGTTTACTGTATAGTTCTAAAAAGATTATATTACCAAGGTGAGGTGCTGTGCTGTGCTCAGTCACTTCAGTCATGTTCAACTCTTTGCAATCTATGTACTGTGGCCTGCCAGGCTCCACTGTCCATGGGATTCTCCAGGCAGGAATACTGCATTGGGTTGCTGTAGCCCCACTCCAGCAGATCTTCTTGGCCCAGGAATCAAACCCATATCTCCAGTGTCTCCTGCACTGCAGGCAGAGTCATTACCCAATGAGCCACTACATTCAAAATAACATGAAATATCCAGTGAGTATTTTCATAATTTGGATTTCATTGATTACACCCCACTGGTAGGTTTGAAATGTTCCCCTGTTCTCTGTATTTCCTATAAATTTATTATTGAGACTCAAGGCTTAATAGGATTCAGGTCTGATTTGGGGGTGGGGGGCAATACCACCTCAGGAGAGACAGAGTGTTCTTCCATCAGCCAGCATTTCAAGTGTTCTTTTATCCTCAATCTAATTCCTTACACATTGCTCCTTTATCAGGAGCATATTTCTTCTATTCGTGTTTTTATCATTTTCCTATATGGTCAGGTGGGGCTTTCCAGGTGGTGCTAGTGGTAAAGAACCCATCTGCCAAAGCAGGAGGCACAAGAGACACATGGGTTCGATCCTTGGGCCAGGAAGATCCCCTGGAGGAAGGCATGGCAATCCACTCCAGTATTCTTGCCTGGAGAATCCCATGGACAGAGAAGCCTGGTGGGCTAAAGTCCATAGGGTCACAAAGAGTCAGACGTGACCAAAACAACTTAACACACACACACATGGTCAGGTATCCACAAGTAGCTCACTGTATATTAACATAGTAGCACATTTATGTTATCAAAAATATCACATTTTATACCTGATACTAAAACTTCCTTTTCCCACTCAAATTTTTTCCTCATCTATTAAAATTTTTATCTGTTATACTTTACTCATTTTAATAGGCATATAGTGTCACACAATAAGATGCCATGATATATTTGTTCCCAGTGTAATAAATGCTGTAATATTTTGTTAATACATGTGTACACCTAAACACAGAATTTCTCAGTCCAACAGGAGGCACATTCTAAAATTTGCCAGATAGATTCCCAAAGTCCTGATACAAGTTTAAACTCCCATCAGCATTGTTCTCTCTACATCTACACCAATACTTGATCTTGTCAGGCTTTAAATATTTGCTGATCTGAGATTTATACATGTTTTATCATTTTTGTTTTCCTTTGTATTGCTCTGCTAAATATTTTGATCCTCTTTATATGTTCGTTAGCATTCCGGGTTCTTCCTCTGTGAGTGACATGTTCATAATTCTTAGTCATTTTTGTCTATTGAGGATATTTTAAAAAATCTTTTTCTTGTTAACCTAGAGGGGCACTTTATTTATTCTGCAAAACAATCCTCAGTCAATTATTGCATTGAAAATAGCTTCTTCTAGATTTGTCTTCTCACTGTGTTTATGTTCTTTTTTGTTTTTTTCAAATCCTTTTATTTCTCCCTTAAAATTTGTACTTTCACAGCTTGTTTAAAAAAACTCTTACTCCCCTTACAGTAATAAAAATAAACTTCTTTATTTTTCTTAAATATTTAGATTCCTCTATTCAGTGTTTAGTCAATCTTATTTTTTTCTTATGAAGTGACACAGGGATATTTTTTTTTCCATATAGATAACCAAATCATCCTCAAACTGATTGTTAAACTGTCTTTCCTTTCCCCACTGAATTGTAATGTTCCCTCTGTGGTTTCCTAGAGGAGGAAATGGCAACCCACTCCAGTATTCTTGCCTGGGAAATCCCACGGACAGAAGGCCTGGTAGGCTACAGTCCATGGGGTCGCAAAGAGCTGGACACAACTGAGGGACTAAGGAACACTCTTTGGTTTACTAATTTCCCAGACGATGGTGAGTCCATGTCTAGGACCTCTACTCTGTTCCAGTCATGTTATTCTCTATCCTTATATGCAAGCACCATTTACAATTCTGGATGAAGCGCTCATAAAGAGGAAATTTTTTTAACTAGGAAAAGACTCAGCCAAACACGGATGGTCCTCTCATAGCCGCTTCCTCTGTTTCTAATCATCTACTATTGATTTACTCCAGTTTTAAGAGATCTCTTCATCCATTCCTGTATCCTAGTGTACTTGCCCAAATCCTAGTATTGCTGCAAACAAATACATTGTCTTATTTCCTCTCTCTTGGACAAATCCCACACCTAACATCCCCCACCCCCACAGCAGTCTGGTAGCCTTACATATTCATGGCTCACGTGACCCCACACATGTCACAGTTCACCAGCTTCCCTGGATTATTCACTTGGTTTTCTTCCTCCATGAACATTTTTTTTCCCTCTTGCCTGTGATATCTCAAATACGTGTCCCGACTGAAGAAACGATGAACATATCATGAATGTGGGAGCATTTAGTCAAAGGCATATCTGATAAACATTAAACATCTGAGGTTCAAAAATTATACCTTAGGCAAATAGTGAAGAAAAATTTACCTATGTAATTTAAAGGCAATACAATCTAGTAGAAACGAAGATTACTATAAATATTTCCTTTCTACTCCTGTTTGGATTTATCTATTGGACCTCCTTTCTAGTCTCTGACATTTTTTTGGCCAACTTAGTGCTAATATGTCACCAGTCAAGCCAGCAACAACAAGGAAATCCTATTCTAGGGGAAAAAAAATTAAAGGCTTTAAAATATTGTTGATTGAGGAACATAGAAAACATCATTTAAAAGCCTTCTAAATTACCATTCCCTTCGTTGCTGCTAAATTTCCCTTTGTCTCATTTCATGCAGCTGGTCTGAATGATGACAGAGTGGTTTGTGATTATGTGGGTGACATTAGGCGCCAGCTGAAATGGACACTAAAGGAAGAACCCAGCATCCTGCATCTATAATTCCTGCTACATTTGGCACTGCACCAACTTTACAAATATGCAGCCCTCCTCCTTTCTTTCTTTCTTTTTTTTTTTTTTCCTGTAAATCCCATGGCCAATGAATGCTGCTATGGCAACGAATGCCTGGAAAGCCAGGGGGGCCATGGCTATAAAAAGAGTTTCAGAGCATCATGGTAACTGGAGCCTAGTGGCAGACTCTCAGGCAACCATACACTGTTTAACATCCTGTCTAGAAGCAAACGCTTCCACCAAATTTATTTACCTATGCTGTCGAATCACTTGCTACAGAATTCAAAGGGCTCTTATTGCTAAGATGGTTTTCATTTTCAATTGTTGTATGGTTCATTCCAATCACACAGGTACATTTCCAACAGTTATAAGAAGCTTCCTAAAATAGACTTTTAGAAACTGAGCACAGCTGTCAAAATAATGTTATCGTCTTCAAGAATCTGTTTCGAAGATAGTTATTCCAAAGAAATTTAAAAGTTATATTCCTATATTAGCACACTAAGTAGTTCATACCAGTTTAGTAAATCAAATATTCCATACTGCTAGCTTAATAAGATGGGGAGTCATGCATGAAATGACTGCCAGGTTAATGACATAGGGAGCCATGCATGGCATGTATTTGCATATAATAGCACAGAATGTTCTCCTAAATCCTTTAAATTACTCATCAATTCTTAAACAGGCATTTAACTAAATCCCCATTCAGAATCAGGAAGAAAGTTAAAAAAAAAAAAAAAAAGAACACCTACATATTTGAAGTGATGAGATCAGAGCTGAACAAAACCTAAAGGTTTATTTGGTGTTTGAAATTCTAGCCCTGGGGATAGAGTTACAGATCTGCATAAAGAAACAAATACATCTCCTGAGCCAGCACACACCAGCATTCAGTCTGCTTTCCAGGACTGCCTCTAGCACATATACAGGGAGCACAGATCAGAAGTTTCACCACTAACCCCAGAAATAAAGATGCATTTCTAAAGCACTACAAAACATGTAGATTAAATCTACAGTCATTCCCTGTGCACAGTATTTTGATGGGCCTAATTCTGAACAAAATGCACAGGTTTGCTTTCACTTGACAACCTGTACATTCAAGGTATTAAGGAGAATATCATTACTCCCAAAGCACATTGTTTGTAACTGGTTATGCAACCTTCCATACAAAATGAGCAGATTTCTTACTATCAGAACAATTTTGAGCACCAGCTGTTACTCAGAGGAAATCAGAAAACACCCATGTCACACAAAGGCTATTTTCACTATTTGAGTCATGGTCTACCAAGAGCTTCATTAGTCTTCACAAATGTTCATTGTGAGAAGAGATATACAGACAGCCTTAAAACCAAAGCCCATTCAATAAAGAAAGCATGTTTCAATGCAAAGATTTAGGTAATCGGTCTTATTTTCCTGCTGTATCTAGTAATAAAGGCAACTAATTGTTGAGCATGGATTCTCTGTCTAGTGCATCAAGTGCATTATTCTGTAGCTGCATGATTATCTTCAGTGTACCTTTATCTCCATTTTTACAGACAGGGAAATTGAGCCTCAGAAAAGTTAAGTAACTTCATTGAATAGAAGCTAATGCCAAGATTTAAAGTCTCTTCTGATTCAATTTAAATCTCATTCCCTTCCCACTAATCACACCATATACTTTTCCAAGGTATATTTATTAGCAGAAATTAACAAAAAAGAAATTATATACTGAGAGAACAGGGAAAATAGGCTCAAAAATTTTATTTTAAAAATGTTCTAGGTTTGCTAGGTTTCTTACAGTGCCATCATTCATATACTGTGCTAATACAGAAGAGAGGTGAATTCCAACACCAGTCGCTTTTCATGGTATCGCTATTCCCTCTGAGAGTTTTGGTTGTTTTCAGCTGATTGATTATTAGCTAAAATAGCCCAAAGGTGTATCTTTGTTGCAAATGAATATTTTGGAGCCATTCTAAAGTGTATATCTGGAAATAAAAAGCAAAAGCCCACTCACTGACAACAGAGGAAGGAAGTATGTATGTGAATCTTTATGTATGGTCAGTGGGTTGACATAAACTCCATGAAGCTACACTCTCTTTTAAGTGAAGCACTTCCTTAACTGTCCATTGTGTCTGATTGGAAAATGAGATCCTTTCTAGAAAAATGGGTAGCTTTTCTGTCAGATAAAGTAGTAGTCATAGCTATAGCATGTGTGTCTCTGACTAACGTGGGTTTGGCAGTCAGCTGCTGAAACATAATTTGCAGCACTTACTTAATATTTATCCAATAAACATAAATATGAAAGCTTTAAGTTGTAAAATATAGTTCTGCAATTATATAAGAAACAAGAGTGTTTTCTTCTAACTTGACTCATAGGTTGCATGTAAAGAAATGCATATGTAAATGAAGAAAACAAATACATGATATAGCATCAAATAAGGATAAACAAAAATAAATAAAGCATAATAATTTGCCCATCTGGAACTCATAGTCTAATGAAGAAAAATTCTTGCAAACATTAATCTTTTAGCTTCTACAATATCAAAATTGGAGCACAGAGAGATAAATTTAGTTCAGGCAGAGGTGGATGGTAGGGAAGTTGGGGAAGGTTTCCCAGGTGACATCTAAGTTGAAAATGACAGGTCTCAGCTTTACAGTCCAACATGACCACTGGAAAAACCATAGCTTTGACTAGACAGACCTTTGTTGGCAAAATAATGTCTCTGCTTTTTAATATGCTTTCTAGGTTAGTCATAACTTTTCTTTCAAGGAGTAAGCATCTTTTGATTTCATGGCTATAGTCACCATCAGCTGTGATTTTGGAGACCCCAAAAATAAAGTCTGCCACTGTTTCCACTGTTTCCCCATCTATGTGCCATGAAGTGATGGGACTGGATGCCAAACTGGATGGCTACATGTAAAATAATGAAATTAGAATATTTTTAATACCACATACAAAAATAAAGTGAAATGGATTAAAGAGCAAATATTATAAAATTACTAATTATAATTATAATATGAGCAGATATTATAAAATTTCTAAAGGAAAACATAGGCAAGACACTCTTTGACATAAATTTCAGCAATATCTTTCTTGATCCATTTTCCAAAGCAATAAAATAAAAACAAAAATAAGCAAATGGAACATAATTAAACTTAGAAGCTTTTGCACGGCAAAGCAAATCATAAACAAAATGAAAACACATTCTATAGAATGGGAGAAAATATTTCCAAACAATACTACTGGCAAAGAATTAATTTCCAAAATATACAGATATACAAAATATACAAACAGCTCATATATTTTAATATATATATAAAAATAACCCAATCAAAAATGGACAGAAGACCTAAATAGACATTTCTCCAAAGAAAACATACAGATGGCCAGCAGATACATGAAAAGATGCTCAGTATCACTAATAATTAGAGAAATGAAAATCAAAACTACAGTGTAGTATCTCACCTTACACTCATCAAAATGACCATCATTAAAAAGTCTGCAAATAAGACATGCTGGTGAGAGTGTGGAGAAAAAGAAACCCTCCTACACTGTTAGTAGGAATGTAAATTGGTACACCCACTATGGAAAACAGTATAGCAGTTCCTTAAAAAACTACAAATAGAGCTACCATAGGATCCTGCAATCCATTCCTAGGAATATATTCAGAGAAAACTATAATTCAAAATCATGCATGCACCTCAATGTTCATAGCAACACTATTTTTAATAGCCAAGCCAAGACATAAAAACAATCCAAGTGTCCATTGACAGATAAATGGATAAAGAAGATATGGTGTATGTGGATATACATATATATATATATATAATGGATATTTACTCAACCATAAAAAAGACTGAAATAATGTCATTTGCATGATCATATTAAGTGAAGTAAATCAGGTAGCAAAAGACAAATATCATATATTACTTATAGATAGAATCTGAAGAAAATGAAACAAAGGAACTTATTTATTTACAAAACAGACTCACAAACACAGAAAACAAACATATAGTTGCCAAAGGGGATAGCAGGGGGCTATCCCCTTTGGTAGCGGGGAGAAATAAATTAGGAGTTTGGGATTAATATATACATACTACACTATATGAAATAGACAACCAAGAAGGACCTATTGTATAGCAAAGCGGTTGCATTCAATGTCTTATAAAAACCTACAATGGAAAAAAATCTGAAAAAGAATACATACATTTATATGTATGTACATATATATATATATATATATATATAAAACTGAGTCAGTTTGATGTATATCTAAATTAATTATACTTCATTTTAAAAATAGTTAAAAATCAATTGGAATACCAAACTAAAAATATATTGTATGAGGCCTTAAAAATAAAATTATACATGTAATTAAAAATTTTGGAAATGACAGTCATAAACAGGAACACATGGTAACTCATATCATATATAATTCATTAGATGAGTTTCATTAAAATATATATTGTAATCCTTATAAATTAATCTAAGCTTACAGATAATCAGAAAGAAATCACCTTACAGTTTACTCCACATAATCAGTTAATTTTAACAGCTACTCAATATTTTTTTAATCAATGCCTTTTTTGCTCAGATCAGCTAGAGTTAGTTTTGGCTGTTTGCAAATAAAAACCCTAACTAGTGCAATTTCCAAAGCTGTAAAATAAGCTACAAGGATTATTATACATCACTATAGTCAATATTTTTAATAACTATACATGGAGTATAACTTCTAAAATTTATGACTAACTATATGATACACCTGCAATGTAATATTTTGGAACAAATATACTTCAGTTAAAAAAAGAAGAAATAAGGTAGAAGAGAAAGGAAAAAATAAACAAAACCGGGGAACCATAATCAGAAAACAGAAAATAGTATGGCAGAAATTGTCCAAATATACTAGTAAGTACAATAAATGTGGAGACCTGGGTTCAATCCCTGGTTTGGGAAGATCGCCTGGAGAATGAAATTGCCACCCACTCCGGTATTCTTGCCTGGAACATTTCATGGACAGAGAAGCCTGGCAAGCTACAGTCCCTGGACTCATAGAGTTGGACTGAGTGATCCAGCAGAGCATGCACACAGAGCTGTCCTGAGTCAGAGCGAGAGGACTGGGTTTTTAAATCTCAGAGAGTTGTGGCCATGGGCCGCATGGATCTCTTGACTGAGACAATTCCAGAAGAAGGCTGACTGCTGGCAGTACTCTCAGCAGCCGGGGTGACAAGTCTTCTCTTCCAAAGGAGCATCTAAGCAGCACATTATAGCACCCTCCCAATTACAGTTGCCTAGGTTTAGCATATGTGAAGATGGGAGAGGAAAGTTCAGGGGAAAAAAAATTGTTTAAAATAGTTAAACACAATAAAAACATTTTGCAAGGTAAACCGTTTTCTTAGGGTTGGTATTCCATAGGTTAACCTTTCACTGATCTGAGCTGAACCTATGTATAATTCACAAGCACAAGGTTCCTCTGGGGAAAACCATAGACCATGGCCTCCACGTCAAGCAGCTTGAGAAGCATATGGGGACTTAAGCTATAAAACCTTCTTGTTGTCTTAATAGCTCATTCAGAGATTTTCCATCAAGCACCCATATAATCTGAAAACTAACAGGCCAGTCATATTAAAACCTGAGAGAGATGGTTCCATTTTTTTAGTGATTTAATTACTACCTAGCATTTAATATTACTTGGAAATGCAGACAGTGAAGAATTGGGTAAAGTGATGAAGCATCTTTCATGATTTCTCAAATATTAAGTGTATCCATCATTGTCAAAACATGGGGACCAGAAACATCAGAGGCAGAATTTGTTTAAAGATCAAAGGAGGATCTATAAGATTAATTGTCAAGGTAAGAAGCATATGTCTAATCAAAAAAGAAGAAAGATACTATTCTAAAAAATATCAAACCAGCTTGTATTATTCCCATTTCTTTACAAATGTGTTTATGTGGGTGTATTAAAGTAGAAAAATCATAGTTGAATATCTACTCATATATAAGGTTATCTATGAGATATTAACTGAATAGAAGCAAAAGCAAGTTGAAAGGAAATGTGTATATTATGCTACTATTCTGGTAATAAAATAATCAACCAACCAAAACTATATTTTTCTGCATTTATGTGCTTGTATTCATTTATGTGAGCAAGTAGAAAAGCGAAACTAGTAATATGAGAACGGGAGTGAAAAGAATGTGTGATAATTGGCATTTTATCACATCTTTACTGCATATTGTTTCACCAGTTACAATAAGGACTATTCATTTTTGAGTTGAAAAATACAGGAAGAAATTTACACAAATGAAAAACAACACAGAACAACACATAGACCTAATTCATAAAGTAGGAATTTCAGGGCTGTTTTTTGAAAAGTAGCTCTACAAACCATTTAGAAGAGCCAAAACACCTTTCAAGGAGCTTGGTGTGGAGAAATAAGCATATATGATACAGGAATAAAGAGTTTTTCTTTTTTGCCTATAACATGTTGTACAATCTTGACCTAAGAGGCAATCTAAGCTAATTAGCCTGTCCTATTCATATGGGGCCATTCAGAGTGGAACAAATCTTTACCAAAAATGGTACAATGACCTGAGGAAAATAATTAAAGAATGATTTTTATGAATTACCAGGGTTAGTTTGGATAGAAGATATTTGTTTCAAATTTTGCCTTATAAGGTAAATTGGTTCAATAAGTGCTGCTCTATAGGCCTAAAGATTTACAAAAGAATGTAGTATTATAGAAAAATGTGAAGAAAGAGCTTTTCTGGATGGGGGAATTCTAATGTGAGAAAAATTTATATTATCCCGTGGATAAATAAGAGATATTGGATTAGCTGATGATCTAGAGTGGACTAATTTAAAAGATGCTATAAGGCCATTGTGAAAATTCCTTAAGAGATTCATAAGTGGATTCTATTTTGTAAGTGGAAAAACTGAACATGAGAAAGATGCTTGGATTATGAATTATACTAAAATCTTTATATTAGAATAAATTAAAATCAAATGGGACATGTACATAAAACTCTACCAAATTTCTCCCAGTGTTGGGAAGAGTTAAACTTAATAATAATAATTTTAAATGTTCTTGAACGTCAGGTTTCATAGTTCACAACTTGATTTAATGTGAAAGTTTTCTTTCGAAAGTGAATAGTGCATAATCATGTTCCATAGAGCTTTCTGCATCAAAAATATCTACTACAATCAGTGCTGTCTTATTTATCTGTCTTCTCCCTAGCCAGGCCTCTAGTTTGGATGAATTTAGTATATGAGTAAACCTATTTTCTTAAAAATGAGGCCAATATGTAAGAAGAAAATTCTATTAGGGAAGAGCACCTATAATCTTAGCTGAATGATCTAAAAACATTACATCCACTTTTCATGAAATGAAAACCACAGGACTTCATAAATTCTTCCCTTGTGGAGAACAACTTGGTGCATCTGAAAGCATGATCCATCTATACAATACATGAAAACAACTCAGAACAGGCGTACAAACCAGCCAAAGCAAGGCGAGATCCCACTGTGCAAACTTGAATCCCATGCAGACAATTTCAAGATTATTTATTGCACCTTGGTGTTACAGGGAATGAAGATGACTAATTGTGCATAACCATTTTTCAAATGGCTTCCACATCAAAAACGTCTATTAAATTCAGCACTATTTATTTTTCCCAACTCCCAGTTTATCCAAGTCTGCAGTTGACATTGATTTATTTTTCTTATAAAGTACTGGGTCTTGCAGTGTGCCCAGAACTTTGCCAGGCATGCTCACACGTCATATAATCCAGTCTCTAGCACAGACCGTCTCTCCATTTTCAGTTCAGCTCAGTCGTGTTCGATTCTTTGAGACTTCATAGACCACAGCACACCAGGCCCCCCTGTCCATCACCAACTCCTGGAGTTTACCCAAACTCATGCCCATTGAGTTGGTGATGCCATCCAACCATCTCATCCTCTGTCATCCCCCTCTCCTGCTGTCCTCTTTCCCAGCATCAGGATCTTTTCAAATCAGTCAGCTCTTTGCATCAACTGGCCAAAGTATTGGAGTTTCAGTTTCAGCATCAGTCCTTCCAATGAACACTCAGGACTGATCTCCTTTAGGATGGACTGGTTGGATCTCCTTGCAGTCCAAGGGATTCTCAAGAGTCTTCTCCAACACCACAATTCAAAAGCATCAATTCTTTGGCACTCGGCTTTCTTTATAGTCCAACTCTCACATCCATACATGACTACTGAAAAAACCATAGCCTTGACGAGATGGACCTTAGTTGGAAAAATGTCTCTCTCTGCTTTTTAATATGCTCTCTCTCCATTTTACAAATGAGTAAACTGAGGGCAATAAATATGACCATGTTCAAGGTCATACAACCAATTAATGGCTAGCCTCGGTCATAGCTCAGTTGGTAAAGAATCCACCTGCAATGCAGAACACCCTGATTCCATTCCTGGGTTGGGAAGATCCCCTGGAGAGGGGAAAGACTACCCACTCGAGTATTCTGGCCTGGAGAGTTGCTGGCATTGTTTGTTAAATAAACCATTCTTTCCTGCTGTATTAAGTTTTTAACTTTTGTTATACACTAAATTCATGAACACATTGGCATCTGTTTCTGGGATCTTGTAATTTTGGATTCCATACTACTTCAAATGCACAAGTGGCCCCAATTTTCTGCCAGACTCTGTCACCTAGCAAACATACATTGAGTGTAACATGGAATAAAAGTTATGAAAATACAAAAAAAGGATGGTAACTCCTCCCATAGGATCTTACAGCTTGTAGCGGGTAACAGGGTACTATCATAACATACATAAAGGGTTAATCAACAATAGCATGTGTTATCTTTCATGGAAAGACAACAAATGTAGGAGAAACAGCTGGTGATAGATGGTTTCAAATCAGAAGTGAACACAATATAGAATGTAATGTACAGAGGAAATCTGGAGCAAGGGGAACTGACATAGCCCTTGAAATGAAATTAGATGAGTAAAACCAGAATCCAGGAGCTCTGAGTATTTGAGCAAGCAGATTCCTCTCATTTTGTAGCTATAGGAAAAATCAGAAAATACTTTTATGATGCTAGCATCATACCTAATAACTGCTACCAAACATCAGTAAAAATGCATAATCTTAAAATAACATTCAATATTGATGGCTCAATTATTTCTATTTTGGTCTTAAATATATTTGTTTTTTGAATTGTGATGATATTGCTTTAAAAATTCTAGTTTCATAGCATTAAAAAAGTCATCCAGAGCAAATATAAGCATCTCACTGAATGGTGAGATACAACTAGTCTGCCTTCATCCACTTATGTAAAATTCTAGAGGACATAGAAATAGGAGAGGACAGGACTCAGGCTCGGTTTTTGGTTCTGTTTCTTTTCACTTGTGATGTGTGAAGACTGCTGCTCCTTGGTAGTGAGGTAGTCCATCATTACGCCATTAATAGATCTCACCAGAATAAGTTTTCATTACTGTGGATATTGGATAAGGCCCTGCCAGAAGGCCTTCAATACCCTGTGGATAAGCTGTGCTAAGTCTCCAAATTAGGTACAGGCATCTTTGGGCAAAATTTTGAGGGTTTATACTGGGTTTGAGGAGCTTTGATCAAGATGTTTCCCTGGGGTGACAAACCCATAATTGCACTTATCAGCTCTAGGCTACCTTGATTAATGCAACCTTCTGTGATTTATCACCCAGACTATTTTTAAACAGGTGCTCTCCTCATTGTAATAGACTAGAGATGTTCAAGAATGCCCATATGGGTTTGTTTTAGTTATTCATTTGGTGAAATTTCCTGAGGACACATTACAAGCAAAAAAAACCCAGTCATTTTGTAGCTACCTGGGATTAGTTGAAGTCAGACTAGATGTTTTCAGCCCAACCTCCTTAATGCTTTAAAAGGAAGTTTCTGCTTTTTCTTCCTGTTATTCTCTGACCACCACACGTGTATCCTGACACTCAAAGCATTTGGGTAAGGCAGTGTCTGCCAGATCACTCCACTCTCCACTGTGTGTGTGTGTATATGCTCAGTTACTCAGTCGTATCCTACTCTTTGTGACCCCATGGACTGCAGCCCGCCAGGCTCCTCTGTCCATGGGATTTTCCAGGCGAGAATACTGGCGTGAGCTGCCATGACCTCCTCCAGGGGATCTTTCTGACTCCAGGATTGAACCCATGTTTCTTGTGTCTCCTACATTGACAGACAGATTCTTTATCATTTTGCTACCTTGGAAGCTCCCACTCTCCACTGTAAAGTTGCTATTTTTTCATTTCCATATTCCATTCTTTAGGAATGAGTCATTAAATCCAGTAAGGGTAGGGCAGTTATGTGTATTGGGCATAGGAGGGGGCAGAGGATTAAGCTCTACTTCCTGGATGGAAGAATATCAGTGATGGGTTTTGATCAAAGCAATACTTCAAGAAAATTAAATTGACAAGAAATACTGGAGGGAAAGACACCTTGGGTTAAAAGATCAGCTACAAATTTCAAAAGATGAAAACCTGAAAAAAAGAAGATGCAATTGGCATAGCAGACATGGAAAAAAAAATATTGTGGAGGTGAAAGAAACCAAACTATTGAAAAAGGGGGAAGAATAAGAAAACAAACTATGACCTGTATTGACGTTTTGAAGTGAGTAGCTGGGAGAAGGGAGATAACAATAGAAATGGAGAAGGTGGGCATTTTCAGTTGGGCATAGAGACATTTAGGCTCCTGTGGGCATTGAGGTGGAGATGTTGAGGGAGCAATTAAAAATGAAATCATAAAAAAGTTTACCTCCTCGGGAAATGTGCTACCTTCTAGAGGCCATTCTATGATATGACACAAGGCTGCTCTTTCCTGCCTCCAAGCATAAGTCTAAGAAAACGGTGCTCTCTTGTAGGAAAGGCTCAAGATATATGTTGGGATAGGGGCAGAAGTCAGAGGAAAACAACTCCAAGGATAGATCTGGATAGTTCCATTTCTCCTAAAATACGAGACTTGGGTTCAGGATGGGGAACACATGTACACCAGTGGCGGATTCATGTCAATGTATGGCAAAAGCAATACAATATTGTAAAGTAATTAGCCTCCAATTAAAATAAATAAATTTATATTAAAAACAAACAAAATAAAAACAGAAATTTAAAAAAAAAACAAGGCTTGGCTCAACAATCACCACCTCCCTGTAAATTTAAATTTGTTGTGAAAATCTGGGGCCTGTAATTACCTGAAGGATAGAACCCCCCTTGTTTCTCATTACCTATGCGAAGAGATAATCTGAAGATATTTGAGATCTAGCATTTCTCAGTTTGAAAAATGGTGACAGAGAAGGAAACCCTCATTAGCATTTCCATTTTGCATTTCAAATAGAAGTGGGGGGTGTTCAAAATTGAGCCTGCTAAAGCTTTAAAGCATCCCTTAATTATATGTTTGGTAATGCCTGAAAGGCTGAGGAGTCCCTGAAAAGAAAAAAGGAGTTCTGACTAAATATCTATGCCTTTTGAGGGTAGGAAGAATGCAAAGAATCTTAAAGTCTCAAGGAGGAAGGAGGCTGCACAGGTGATTTATTATTTTCCAATCCTTCACTGTGGTAAGGATAGGAGAGAGGAGGGGGGAAAGCTATGGAATAGTCCCAGAGTGATGGGGTTCTCTCCTCTTTTAAACAGCCATCTCACCAGGAGACCCACAGCCTTCCTGGCAGGCTGCTCCAGCATCTACTGACTGATGGTCAAAATTCATGTCTCTCATCTCACCTAAATAGTTCAGAGTTAATAACTTATTCTCTTTGGGCTATTAATGATAAACCATTTATAAAGACAGGCTTAATTTCTAAAAGGTTTAGCACAAACTATGAGATGGAAGTGTCAGATACAGAGACTTTGAGAAATGTTTTCTTATTTCTTTTTTATCCTTCCTTTTGTCTTACACAAACCTTTTTCTCCCCCTCCTTTTCCCTCTTCCTCATGTATCGTCTTATTCATCAATTACAGTATAATTTTGTGTTAATAGGATAGTATCAATTTCAAAGCTTTTAGCAATGTTCATTTTATGAATGTAGATATTAAAGTGGGTGTCTGAATATCTTGAAATAGCCAATATTTCCTAGCATTATCTAATTGAATATTTCCAGTATTAGAAGTATCTAGTACTAGAATGCTATTTGCTATAAGAACTTTTCAGGTAAATTGTCTAGATTAAAAACAAATGAGATGTTCATGTATGGCAGAAACCATCACAATATTGTAATTATCCTCCAATTAAAAATAAAATAAAATTAGAAAAAAATGAGAATGCCTTACCAAGAAAATTGACTTTATCATGCTATATCTTATCAGTATCCTGTCCCCACTGGCCACCCACATCCTCTTACTCTCACCAAACCATGACTGTTTCCCATCCTCATTGTTCTCTCCCATTCATTCTACTCAGCACCTCCTTCTGGTCCACCCACCACAAACACCCCATCTTCTCCTAGCAGGTTCCTCCACACTCACCATCACACGTGAAACTTCACATCTAGTGTTTCTCTCATGCCTCTCATTTTCGCTTGCACTTGCTATTTACTTTTCCTACCTGACCCTTTCTGGGGTGATTATCAAAGCATGACTCTCCTTACTCAGCTATAGAATATAGCTCCCATCTACCTCTCCCTCAAAATTCAATAGTGATTAAAAAGAAATAAAACAATTGTAAGAGATATTGCCTGTACTATATAGTTCTATCAATCTAGACCTATGAATATTAATCCTGTTTTAGTCATGAAGCCCTTTGAGAATCTGCTGAAAACTAGGAACTTTAAAAAATACACACAATTGTGTATATATTCAAATCAGGGTGTGTGGATCCCTGTCACTAGGTTAGGTACTTCTGGGTGAACTAAAGTACGTCTTGGACTGAGATGGTCAGTTAGAAATCATGGTCCCTAAATAGGAAAATTCTTAAAGAGATGGGAATACCAGACCATCTGACCTATCTCTTGAGAAATCTGTATGCAGGTCAGGAAGCAACAGTGAGAACTGGACATGGAACAATAGACTGGCTCTAAATAGGAAAAGGCATATGTCAATGCTGTATATTGCCACCCTGCTTATTTAACTTGTATGCAGAGGGCATTATGAGAAATGCTGGGCTGGAAGAAGCACAAGCTAGAATCAAGATTGCTGGGAGAAATATCAATAACCTCAGATACACAAATGACACCACCCTTATGGCAGAAAGTAAAGAGGAACTAAAAAGCCTCTTGATGAAAGTGAAAGAGGAGAGTGAAAAAGTTGGCTTAAAGCTCAACATTCAGAAAACTAAGATCATGGCATCCAGTCTCATCACTTTATGGGAAATAGATGGAGAAACAGTGGCTGACTTTATTTTTTTGGGCTCCAAAATCACTGCAGATGGTGATTGTAGCCATGAAATTCAAAGATGAATTGGAAGAAAAGTTATGACCAACCTAGATAGCATATTTAAAAGCAGAGACATTACTTTACCAACAAAGGTCCATCTAGTCAAGGCTATGGTTTTTCCAGTGGTCATGTATGGATGTGAGAACTGGATGGTGAAGAAAGCTGAGCACAGAAGAATTGATGCTTTTGAACTGTGGTGTTAGAAGACTCTTGAGAGTCCCTTGGACTGCAAGGAGATCCAACCAGTCCATCCTAAAGGAGATCAGTCCTGGGTGTTCATTGGAAGGACTGATGTTGAAGCTGAAACTCCAGTATTTTGGCCACCTCATGCGAAGAGTTGACTCATTGGAAAAGACCCTAATGCTGAGAAGGACTGGGGGCAGGAGAAGAAGGGGAAGACAGAGGATGAGATGCCTGAATGGCATCACTGACTTGATGGGCATGGGTTTGGGTGGACTCTGGGAGTTGATGATGGACAGGGAGGCCTGGCATGCTGCAATTCATGGGGTCGCAAAGAGTCAGACACAAGTGAGCAACTGAAATGAACTGAACTGAACTGAAACAGCATCATTTGTGGGATTCTGGAATTTATCTCACTGAGCAGCTCCCTAATGTTAAGCCCACAGTACATGATTGAAAAATTACCTTAAGAGCACTACCAAAGAAAGCTGTTTGGTTGCTAAGTCATGTCTGATCTCATGGACTGCAGCATGCCATATTCCTTTTTCCTGCACTGTCTCCTGGAGTTTGCTCTAAGTCATGTCCATTTAGTTGGTGATGCTATCTAACCGTCTCATCCTCTGCCACCCTCTTCTTTTGCCTTCCATCTTTCTCAGTATTAGGGTCTTTTCCAATGAGTTGGCTCATTGCATCAGGTGGCCAAAGTATTGGTACTTGAGATTGTAGTCAAAGAAGAATTATAATTGAGGAGTGTGGCCACTCACTCACACCTCTTTCAGGCTCAGAAATCCTGCTTTCTTTCATTCCCAGGAAATCTTGCCAGGCACACTCCTACCTGTTAACTCTGCTGCTTGCCTTTGCTCCTTCACAGATCTGCAGAGTTGACACCTAAAGTTGACAATCGCTTTCTGGAGGGTTTTCCTCAGCTACCACTTTCTCAGTGAGGCCACTCTGTTTTAGAACGGAAAGGATTCCCACTCTCCACACAATTCCATTTCTCTTCTTTGTTTTACTTTCCCTTTTTGTTGTTTAGTCACTCAGTCGTGTCCATCTCTTTTGTGACCCCATAGACTGTAGCTTGCCAGGATCCTCTATCTATGGGATTTCCAGGCAAGAATATGGATGTTGGCTGCCATTTCCTTCTCTTGGTGATCTTCCCGACTCAAGGATTGAACATGAGTTCATGCAGTAGCAGGTGAATTCTTTACTGCTGAACCACTTTACTTCTTTTTTCGCCTGTCTCCTTCCACTGAATGAGGAGAATGTTCTGTTTTATTCACTGGCCTACCCTGAGCCCCTAGAATAAAGCTTGACCACAGAAGATGCTCACATATTTGTTGAATGAGTAAATGAACAAAAAGATAAAGGCATCCTTCTTTCTAACTGCCTGCCAGGAAGCTCAGGATAAAATTTTTAGTTGATTGATATAATGTGTATAGAACTTTGTGGTATGCAGTTTTGTATTCAGCTTACTCCTGGATTCATTTTATTTTTTCCATCTTTTTATGCCCTTTCTCTCATTTTCTCAGTCACATATTCTGTATTTTTTGTGTGTGCATCATATATAATTTTATCAACCCCTTCAAATCTGTTTTGAAGGAGGCATGGAATTCATGCATTATTTTTTTTCTTCATCATTATCTCCTCTCTTCATTTTTTTGTCTATTTGTATATTTTAGAATGTTTCTCCCACTCTTTTCTATCATCTCCACTATTTTGCTTTTTTTAGCCGTATCTTTTGTATAGAAACATGTGTCCTAGCATACAAGTGAAGGTTTCAGTCTGTGGTAGAGAGATAGATGATAGAAAGATAAATAGAGAGATAGAGATAGATAGATAGATATAGAGATCCTGAATTTGTGTTATTTTACAGAGGATAAATTTGTGAATGTTTGTCTTTCTGGAAAGTTTCTTCAGACTTGGAGAAACTTATGCAAATCTCTAATAACAACTGTACTAGAAATATAGAAATAAGTTCTGCATGGTGAAATTTTTATTTCTAAACTTAACTGAAAATAAAATCTCCTTTTCTAGTATTCTAGTGAAAAGGATCATCCAAAGGGCTTTTCTCTCCTCCTGTGACTCAGTTAGGTGTGTTTCTAAAACTGTCTCCACCAAAGTGCCCATAAAGGCAGAAGGAGAGAGAAAGTGTACCCCAGCAGGACTTTTAAAGACTTGTATTTTCTCTTAAAAATACATATGAAGCTGGCTTTCTATTACATTTTACATAAGGATACTATTTTAAATTACTTATCATTGAGAGAAATGGACTGTCCCTGAGCAGACATCAGGTAGATCCTGGACTTGCAACACTGATCTAGCACATCACTAGAGAGAAATTCTCGAGTTTATTAATTCCATGGAGATTGAGAATATCAGAGACAGAAGAGGCACTGCCTGATCTAATTCTTGTTTTTAAGTGTCTGAATAATTTTACTATTTGAAAATAATTTTTGAAAAATTTCCTTTAACTTAATAAAATCCTTATAAGTCCAGCACCAATGTTGCATCTTCCATGATCTTGATATTTTACCTAATCCCCATAATGGGAAGTCAGGGCACCTTATTCTAAGAGTAAGTGGACTAATAATATTTACTTAGATCCTAAAATGTACTTAAAGGAATGGACTGAGAAAAATGTAGGAGGGGTGCTGGCATTTACTGAATTCCTATAATATATCAGTATAATCATTAATGATCTTATTTAATATTTGTACTGATTCCATGAGATTTCTGATGTTATTCTCAAATGAGGATGCGTAAGCTAGATGTTGGTTAACTTGTCCTGACTCACACTGCTAGAAAGTGGCAACGATATTTAGAAGCTTGAGTTTATTTCGTTTCAAAATCCATAATTTTTCATGACATTGAGGTCACCTCTTTGGTCTCGAGAGCATTTATCTCTCTTAAAAAGAGAAAAACAAATGCACCTATTAATTCTAAAAACAGAAATGCTAATCAGCATTGATAATGACTGTGTTTTAATGTTTTATCAACAAAGGAAGCCAGTTGCATTTCTTTGCAACAGTTTTTCTCTATGCTGCTTTCTATTTACCAAGAAGTGTCATGTCACTAAATGAAAAATTGGAAGAGAAGAAATTACTATTTCTTGACTGGTAGCTTGAGGTACTGCCAGACTACTTACATCTATCTGGAAATTGGCTGAAAGTTGAATAATATATATAATGTATCACATACATTATTATATATGTGTGTGTGTGTGTTTTCTGTTATTTTTCAAATGTACAGAAAGACTATGCTGTGTGCTAAGTCGCTTTAGTCATGTCTGACTCTGCAACCCTATGGACTCCAGCCTGCCAGGCTCCTCTGTCCTTGGGATTCTTCAGGCAAGAATACTGGAGTGGGTTGCCATGCTCTACTTTGGGGGATCTTCCAGACCCAGGGATCAAACCTGCATTTCTTTACCACTAGCGTAATTCATTTAAATACTAAATACATTTTATTGAATTCAGAATAGTTTTTGAACCTTGAGTATTTTCCTCACTTAATGAATATTAAAGTATAACCAATAACACAGATATAATAAAAAATAGTATTTTATTTTTGAAAGAGGTTTTAATGCTAATGAAGGTCATGAGGGACTCCTAGATTGTTTTTTAAGAAAGAATGTTGCCCATGTGGTTTCCAGAAGTACACTAAATTTACTTTTGTACTATTTGGCTTTTTTTTTTTTTTAAATCTATCTCTAGAAAGATTTTGAAGTACATGGTGGATTTAATCCTATTAATCTTTGGAAATATGAATAGTGGTTCAGTTTCTGATTTTCATAATCAGCTGTTCTAACTGTAAGATATTACTGCCTTATAGGGACATCTGCTGGTAGATAAATAAAGGTCTGGAACAGTAAAATACTGCCTTCTCAGTGTTTGCCAGGGCATTGGTCTCAGGCTGTAGACTTCCTCCTATACATCTGCTTCAGATAGTACATGGCTGTTAAAATTCTAAATATTCTATCATTTCAGGGTCCTATTCTGCTCACTTCACATAAAACTTGCCTTTATTACAAATGTGCATTCTTCTCATAACAGACTCACACATGTATTTAATTTTTACCTACAGACTGACCATATATTATCCTGAAAACTTAGGCTTTCTGGAAGCCTCTGTGCTCTGGCGCAGATGGCATGAAAACTGTAGCCCTTGGAGTTCACACTCTCCATCGTAAGCCATCACCTGTTCTGCTACCTGCTTTGGATTTCCAGATCCTCATGAAACATGAAAGAGAAAAGAAAAACCACTGTCTTCCCATATTGCAGAAACAAAAGTAAAGTAAATTTGAGAATGTTATTAACATCTTAAACTTCCAACTTCTAATTTTTTCATGGGGGTTGGGAAGCTTCTTAATAATTTTAGCAGTAAGTTGAAACATTCCTCACCCACTCAGCCACAAAAGGTTATCCAGCAATAATTAGCTGTAGCTAAGTGATTATCACCTTACCTTTGAAAAAGGATTACCTGATGAAAGTAAAGCAACTGGTAGTATTATTTCTACTAAACTTAACCATTGCCAGGAAGATGAAAAAACGTATTTTCTTAGGGTGTTTCACTGAACAAGGATCACCTTCATTCTCCATCTTTGGAAAAGCAGAACTATGTTAAATTATATATTGTCAACTTAAAACTAAATTGCCCATAAACGTCAATATTACCAAGGATACAGTGGAGCAGCTTATTCATGCCACTTCTTTAAACTCACTGTACATTAATGTGCTAATGTGACAGAAAATAATCGTCATGTGCCTTCCCAGTGCTTTTTTCTCTATTGTTTATATATGTATATTTTTAAAGCAGGTAGAAGATTGTTTCATCAGTTACGGCATTCCCTCCCAAAAGAAGCGACATAATCATTAACTAATTACAACTAAATAATGGCCTAGTATATTTTGACAGGTTAACGCACATTCTGTTAAGAGTTGAAAGCTCAAGAAAGAAAATAATGACACTACTACTTTCACAAAATCTTCAGGGCCAATATGGGAAATAAACTCTTCCGGAGTTTTCACCAACCAACTGTCTTTCTTTTACAGTCTTGCTCTTATTATGTAAAAAGCATTTGGATGTATGTTAACATTTTACGATAACACACTAAGAGATCAACTTATTTTTCCTGATTGTAACCAATCATAAATCATAGAATCTACTGACATTCAAAGTTTCAACATGCTGAGATCGTCATTTTGGCTGTTGCCCCCATTACCAATGAAGCAGCAAGATACACATGGTGACTCTCAGATGTGAAAAGAATAAGGAAAAGCAAGTCAAGAGAGGAAAATCAGTGTTTCCGAATGTAATCCCATTTGTTTCAGAAGCCAAACCAAACACAAAGACATGCCTGAAATGGCACATTAGCAATACTGTCTCTGAGGAGCATCATATATTAACTGAAGAATAACTTTTAAAAATTAAGGCAAAATTAAATTATGTACTTTGTGATTTCTTTAACAATGACTCATTTTTTTTTTATTTTTAATAGACCAGTGTCTGATGAATGATTGGCGTCTGATCATTCCCAATCTCCTCACACACATTCCATCAAAATTCTGAAAAGAAAATAATTGACAATATCTTTCTAAAATCTGTCCTATATAAAGCTCATAAAAGGATAATTAATGAATAGGTTATCCAGTCTTGTAGGCACTATAGATTCTTCTAGCTCAGAAAAGGCGACTAAACAAAAGGAATTAGTACAGGGTAAACAACATGAATGTAGGTATAGAATATCAAGTTATTGTTGTTTTTAATTTACTTATTGTAGCTATATTTCCTACATTGTAGCTATAGTTGTACCTTTCCACCTTAACTCCACTATCATGACACTTCATACCAGACTTTGAAAGTTGGTCAGTTTCAGTTCACTGCTAGAGAAATAAGGAAAGAGAGGGTATACAACAAAGACTATTAAGGGGTTTTGTACTAAACATTAGAAACCAATTACAATATAATAGAAGTAGTAAGTCATTTAATATATTACTTTTTGCAACTTGGGTATGGGGCAATAAAATTTGTTCAACAAATGGTTATACATTTTTCTTGAGAGAGACAAATGAGTCATTATTTAGCATATACCAAAAGGGAAATCAAAAGAAAACAAAATTAACATCAGAAGGTGGAATGAGATCCACACATTAAAGTGTGGTACTAGTATCACAAACCACAAAAAAATGTAGAAAGAATTTAATTATTTACCTTTCTAGTTTGGCACAAATGTTCTATAGCTAATTATCATGAGATATTGCCTGGAAATTAACCAGTCATGTTGTGTTTCTATCTCCAGATTTACAATTAGTAATGCTATTAATGTGGTTCCTGTACTTAGCGTTACTAATTATATTGCTATGAACTAATGGTGTTAAAAATAGCAATAGCCATCAACTACCAATTAATGCTTAATGAGAGCATATAAACCCTGGCATTGTAATGAATTTCAAAATTATTGTTGCTTGTGTTACTCTTGTCATCGTGCAAAAATGGGTGTAACCAGTAACCAGTAACTGAAGTAGGGCATTGATTGAAAGCACAGTTACTACACTGCTGCAGGAAAATCAAGAAATAAATGGCTCCCTGAAGGAATATGGGGTTCTCAAGGCAAGAATATTGAAGTGGTCCGTTCTCCAGAGGACCACCTTTTGTCAGAACTCTCCACCATGACCTGCTTGTCTTGGGTGGCCCTACAAGGCATGGCTCATAGTTTCATTGAGTTAGACAAGGCTATGGACCATGTGATCAGATTGGTTAGTTTTCTGTGATTGTCATTTTCATTCTGTCTGCCTTCTGATGGATAAGGGTAAGAGGTTAGTGGAAGCTTCTGAATGGGAGAGACTGACTGTGGGGGAATCTGGGTCTTGTTCTAATGGGCAAAGTCATGCTCAGTAAATTTTAATCCAATTTTATGCTGATGAGCAGGACTGTGTTCCCCCCCTGTTGTTTGGCCTGAGGCCAAACTATGGTAGGGCCTGGCCCAGCAGCAGGCCACTGTCAACCTATGCCTCTGCTGGAGACTCCTGGACACTCACAGGCAAACCTGGCTCAGATGGACAGGGAAGCCTGGTGTGTTGCAGTCCATGGGATAGCAAAGAGTCATACATGACTTCAGCAACTGAACTGAAGGAATATATACTCCATTTTACCCTTAGAATTCAACTCACCTCTTTTAGGGAAGAATCTTTCCTAGATACACAACATAAAAAGCAACTGAAACACAATTTGCAAAGATATTTAAAATCCACAAATTAAAAGGGAAATTTTTAAAAACAATTTTTTTGAAAAGGAAGTTTTATGGAGGAATCATTCAACAAATCATCTCTCCTAGAATTATAGAAGACAGAATATCCCAGAAGTTCACTATTATCAGAAGGCATATTTAAGATAAGAATATCCTGTATTAGTTAGAATAGGCTAAGTTATGCTGCAGTAACAAATCCTATTGGCAGCTTAGCATATAACATTTATTTCTTGCTCACATTTTATGTCCAGCACCATCACTTAGGGGCTACTGCCCACTACAGTTGCTCCTATTATTAGAGCACTCCCTGTCGTGTACTCCAATGATCTTCAGAGGGAATTTGGACAGTGGTGCCCTCCGTACTACTTCTATGCAGAAGTGACATATCACTTTAGAAGATATTTCACTGGAGCAAACAAATCACATGACTATGTCTAAGTAAAGGTAATGAAGAATGGTACCCAGAAAAATAACAGCTGAAGTATTAGTGCAGCACCTCATGTTTTAGTTCTTTGGCACTGTTTTAATGACTATAGCAAGAAGACAACGTCTATGATAACTTCACTAGAGAACTGCCTCGTGGTGGGGGAACATTACTAGAATACCAGTACACCTCTTTGAGTTTCTATAATTTTGTTTGACTTTGTCAGTAAAAAGTCATTTCCAACAGTGGGTGAGTGAGAATACCCTCTTAGTATACACTATTGCAGTATATTAAATGCCCGTATATCTTTTTTTTTTTCTTTTCTTTACTTTATCGTGTTTGTTTTGCCATACATTGACATGAATCCACCATGGGTATACATGTGTTCCCCTTCCAGAACCCCCCTCCTACGTCCCTCCCGATTCCCTCTCTCTGGTCATCCCGGTGCAATAGCCCTGAGCACCCTGTATCAAGCATCCAACCTGGGCAGTATATCTTTTCAACTTCAGAAATGCACTTTAATATTTTACCTTGACATCAGCCTTTTTAACCCCTGAGTGAGTGAAAGTCGCTTAGTCGTGCCTGACTCTCTGCCACCCCATGGACTGTAGCCCCAGGCTCTTCTATGCATGGAATTCTCCAGGCAAGGATACTAGAGTGGGTAGTCATTCCCTTTTCCAGGGGATCTTTTCAACCCGGGGTTCAAACCTGGGTCTCCTGCACTGCAGGTAGATTCTTTACTGTCTGAAACACCAGGGAAAGTCCTAGTCAAGAATGTAGTATATTTCAAGAACAAGAAAGAGCTGAAGTTAGCATACAATGGGGTAAGAAAAGGAGTAATGGAGCCAATATAGAGGCTACCAATGGGCACTTGTATGTGTGAGAATATTCTCAAACCAGCACAGGAGTCTTCTTACAGCATCCATGCTAACAGTGGCAATAAGACACTAAAGAAAACTAAATAAGAAACTAAGAGGACTCACAGGACTCAATTACCACACTTACACATCTATACTTTATTGCGGGAAAATCATAAAAATATAACATCAGTATTAAACTAAGGATATGCATTAGAGCCAAGGTTGCCTCACAGCAAGGGGTCCCCAGAGGCTCCTTGTGGATTCCAGTTGTCCTTTCTCTGCAGGGCCATCCTGGAGGAACATTCTCTCTTAAATCAGGAACCTTCAACATGGATAAATAACATCTTGGAAACAAGCCCCCCAAGCTGGTGCTTCTAACACCCCACTGGTCAGACAGGCACATCCTTGCTATGTGAGCAGTCCAAACAGTAAGCCCATGGGTACCAAAACCAGGTCCAAAGCACAAATATTGATGTTATCAATAAACTATATATATTGACAAGCTGGCACAAACTTCCCTGAAATTTGTGTCAGAACCATGGTTATAAACCACTACTACTAATCAGGCTTGGGGCTTCCCGTGTGGCCCAGTAGTAAAGAATCTGTATACAAAGCAGAAGACGTAGGTTCAATCCCTGGATCAGGAAGATTCTCTGAAGTAGGAAATGGCAACCTACCCCTTGCCTGGAGAATCCCATGGACAGAGGAGCCTGATGGGCTAGAGTCCATAGGGTTGCAGAGACGGACACAGAGGAAGTGACTTGCATGCACACTACAAGGTTATTTTTAAATTTCGTCCTACCCTAGCCCAGCCCTCTCTGAAACTCACCCACTGTCATTGCAGGGCTGTGACTTAGATTTTGAGGAAGATATGCTTTAGGCACATTTTCTGTTTCAGTTACTATTTCTGTGTGTAACGCATTGCTCCACAATTTGCAAGCTTAAAATAACCATTTATTAGACTTGCTGAATGCATGCTTCAGGAGTCTCCAAGGAAGCACATTACAGTGTAAGATCTATTCCACCACATCTGGGGCCTCAGTTGGAATCGCCTATAGGCTCCTTCACTCACAGGGCTGATGGTTGATCCTGGCTGTCTGCAGAGACCTCAGCTGGGCTTACCCAGGACACCGACACCTCTCATTGTGGTCATTTTTTTCACAACAAGCAGATCCAGATTTCTTATCTGGTACCTCGGGGCTCCAGATATGAATGTTTGAAGAAAAAGGAATAGAAGTATCAGCTTCTTAAGGCCAGCAATGGGAAACTGGTCCAGTATAACTCCCACTATGCTCCACAGCCAAGCAGCCTCTGAGCCCAGATTTAAGGGACAGGACAGGACACAGACCTCACATCTCAATGGGAAGAGTGCCAAAATTTTGAGGATTATATTTTGAAACTAGGACATCTGCCTACAATAAAATACTTTCAATGTTTTGAAAACATTTTATCGTAGTTAAATTTATTTTCTATTTCTCTATATATCCATGTGAAACAAATTTAGCTGCTTTCTTTGGAAGCTTGTCATTAGGGTTCTTTCAAACAACTGCTTCTCAAGTTAGTGAGTAGAACAACTGGGCAGATGACAGGGCACATGGCAAGTTTCATTATAAGTCCTTGAGAAAAGTTACTGAAAACTTCTGGGACAAGAATAGAAATCCAACTTCAGTATTAATAGGAAATCGTAACTAGTGAAAACTGCTCATTTATTTATGTAGAGTCTCTTTTAGAGAAAGAGCAGGAAAGTTCAATGATCATGATTTGAATTTATATATCTAGTAGAATATTCACAGACAAGTCTTAAATTGATAATATTCACATTGTGACCACTGATTTTTTAAAAAAGGCATTAAAAATATCAGTGTTTTTATATTATTATTATATATAAAAACTAGTTCAATCATAAAAGTTGGTCAAATAAACTGATACCATCATGAAAGTTGCTAAAATAATAAAAACATAAAATTTTATTTTATATGGCTACAGCTGGCATTTAAAGCTTTTCAATATATTTTCAAATTTTTATGTCATTGAACTTTTCTATAGTTAGGAAAGAAGATACTAGAGTTTGAAGGAGAATGATAGCATATATATTGATTCCATCTTTGTAAGCTATAACCATACCTAAATTACTATAAAAGTTCACTTCAACTGAAGAATATAAAAATTAAATGCTATTGGTTGCTTTTATATTTTAAAGTACTTTATTCTAGATTGAGTTTCATCACTCAAAACATCAATTAAACATGATTTTACTGATTGATATCATAACCAAACTCAATTTAAGACAAGCATAGTAAATGATAATTGAACTTCTGCTAGCTCTTACACAGGAAATGTGGAAGATATTTGATTTATGTTTACCAGCTAATATATTTTTTATGGAAGGTTACTAAGTATACTGAATGGGATGACAGTTTTCTGAGGTTGACATTTGTCTTTTCAATGGATTCCAAGGTTTATTCCAGTAAATTGATTGACTAAGACTGGCTCTTTATTTTCCTCCACATTTGTGTATTATCTTTAACAGTTGGCAGTTGCCTAATGGGTCATTCCTCCCAGAAAAAGAGTACTACTCTTTAATCAAGGTTATAGATATAGAGGATCCTACTGTTTCTTTATTTTTACTTTTTCTTAGATTTAAGTTTAAATCACTTGACACTGTTCAAGACTGAAGAAAATGACATGCTCCTATATAAGATATTGGTAATTTTACAATGATATGTTAATAAGTGCCTCCAACTTAAAATAAAATATAAAGTCTCTGAAATTAGGAGAAAAATCTATTTAAAAAAGCAAACAAAAGTATCAAAAACATCAGAAAAATTTTTATTAAAAAAATATAGTACCTATGAGAAAAAAAAGCTGAAAAATTTCATTAAAGAATGTAATCATGCTTCTTAATGAGATTTTATATTTTAAAAGGCTATATATATATACACATATAAACTATATATATATAGTTATAACTGGTATGTTATAATTTCAAATAAAGTTATATTGAAGTTGACAGAATTATACTAAAATTGATATAAAAAATTAAAACATAACCAAAAATGTTTTGAAAAAGACAGTTCTCGGAGAGAGGGTTTGAAGCACCTTACCTGATACCAAAACATACCATAAAGTCATTGCAATAATAACAAAACATGCCACTGGAAACCCAATTCAAAAAATCCCCAAATGGAAAATAGTGTTTAGGAAAATAGTAAATAGCTTAGACGGCATTTTACTCAGAATACTCATTTTACAAGTATTAAAATTGTCTATCCTTAAGAATAAAAAAGTTAGAACCCCTACCTCAAACCATTAAGAAATCTCTAACATAGTAAAGTTCTAAATTATAGATTAAAAGTTAGAAAAATACTAAGAAATATTTTTAACTTAGAACAAAGAAAATCTTAAAGCAAATAATGAAACCCAAAAGCAATAATAGGAAAGAATATATATGACAACATATGAACTTAAAACTTCATATCACAAAACCATAAATAAAAATATCTGAAACCATATGACAAAAGGCAAACATCTATGAAGTGACAAAAGTTCTTATAAATTGACAAGGAAAAGATTCACATAGAAGAAATGCACATGAATAATGAGCATAAAATTAGATCCTCAATCTCACTGGTAATCAGGAAAAAACAGACTTAAATAATACAAAGTATCAATTTTTCACCTACTGAGTTTAATAAAAAGTAAAAGCACTACAACATGAAGCAAAAGTGAGTTTTACTGTTAGGAGTACAACTTCATAAGACCTATTTATAAAATAACATAAAATTGTAAAAAAAAAACCAAGCCATTGACCCAGAAACTTCACTTGCAGGAACACAGGCTGGAGGAAGGACAGTGTTGTCGATGCACAGGAAGACACGGAGGCAGGAGTGTACTGCAGTTTTGCCTAAGTGTCACAAATACTAGAAAATAATAACAACAAAAACCACTACGTCCCTTTTAGGAGAATGGTTGAATAGCTTCCAGAAGATCCACATTATAAAATATCAGGTAGTTACTTGAAAGAAGGTCAAAGCTCTGTATATTGACTTGCAAGAGTGTCCATGATGTATTGAACAAAAAAGCAGTTTCACAGTAAATTCTCTAGCAGAATCCTATATATATTTAACAAAAGAAGAGGAGAACAGAAATAAATATATATATATGAATATAGTTTGTATAAGCTTAAGAATGACGTGTAAGGATTCCATGAGTTACATTTGAGGGGAGCACTCTAGGGGTTAACAGTACTAGTTTAGTTGACTAACAATTTTTCTTTATCTCTTATTTATTTCTCTAAGTACCCATTGCTTTGTAACTGAAAAAGAAAAAACAAACTCAAAAGAAATAGAGTGTCTTGAAATTCAATTTTAAAACCAAGTTCACTGTGTTAAACAATATAGTTATTCTAGATTTTGCACAGATTCTTCTCACCCCCCAAGTTGAAATTTTTTAAAAAATAAAATAAATAAAAGGATTTCCATTTTGCAGCAATAAACCTTTCCTACCATGCATCTAGTAAAGATGAATGCAAATGAATATAACCACTCCTAAACTTCAAGAGAAGCAGAAGGTAGATAAAACTCAATGGTCCTATATGGGACATGATGTTCTAAAGAAAATAAGTGATCAGGAAAGAAGAAGACCTCAGGACTAGAAGATACTGCCAGTGGATGCTATTATAAACACCTAGAGGCATGTGTGTGTATGTACATTTCTCTGTAACCTCTTGTGTGTTTTCAAGATTGGAGAACATGATAAATCCGTTAATGTATTCCATTCTCCTATCCTATAAGATCCCAGAACAATGTGTCATCTCTAGAGCTCTTGAGGCATGAAGAATCTCTGTCTTCACTACATTTTAGATCCCAAATAAAAAATAGTTCATCTAATTCTAAATGGATAGCTCTACAAAACCTTACATTAAGTGTGTGATATACACAAATGAAATGGCATCTTCTGCATGGAAAGAAACTCCAGACAGAGGGAGAGTAGATATTCATCATGTCTTGGGTGCAGAGTGAGGACTTAGTAGTTCTCATTGTCTGAAGCTGAGAAAGGTAGTTAGTTGAATAATAAGTAAATTATTTATTCCACTGCTCACATATCAGAATACTGGATCCAGGCCAGTATAAATAAATAACTTACTTCCCTTACTTCACTTTTGTAAGTGAAGTGAGAATAGTAGAAGAAGTCACTATCCTCCTCCAGGAGTAGCCACACAGGCCTGGGCCAGCTGAGGACACTTGCTGGGGGACAGAAGTCGTTGCCCATGTGAGCCAGGCATGACCGAGGAAGGCACCAAGGCTGTTTGGCTCCGGAACCAGGGTGCAGAAAAACATGTTGTCAGAGTCCCTGTGCAGTTGGGAGGAGTTCTCAGCGGGATAAAATCTCTGAAAAGGTGAAACAGGGAGAGCTCCTGATACTCGATGCCTTGCTAACCCCACACAGGTGGTTCCCTGAGTTGCTGACCACCCCTTTGGGATCTGAGGGTGGCCAAATGCCTCCTCTCTGGGAGCATGCTGTGTTAACGCCTGTTCTAGTTAATCTCTGCAAATCTATCTCTATCTTTTATCATTAAAGAAATTATATGTCTTTTAGATGCATCTTCTGGTGTCCTGTCAATCACAATACTCCTTACTTTGAGAATAATCCATTTATAACCTGAGCTTTTAGAAAGTATAAAGAACATGGTCACTTTTCTAAGTAAACTGAACAAGTAGTTATGCATTTTTAAGAATGGTTTGTTTTCTAAGGCTAGTTGTCCACTGGCAAAATTCCTGTTTACACGTGTATGAGACAGTGTAATTGTATTTACAACTAGGATGTTACACAAGATATTCAACAGCTAGTATGGCTTTGGCATGGACCCTACAGAACAGATGCCATCCATAAACAACTAGTATTGATGAGTAGCATTCAGATATCAGTCCATTTACAACTATCTGTGCAAAGAGAGCACAAAAATAAAAACTATAAATTTGTATTAATCAGTGACTGGTAATGCTTCTCTGGCAGGCTCCTAAATAGTCAAGTGACATTGCTAAAATAACTAAATTACTTGCCTCTTCCCTCAGAATTTTTCTGATACAAACAGAATTTGTGACAGTATGTTGGATTGATGTATTTAAAATTAGGAATTTGGATATTACCAAACTTCTTTGTTTATTTGTATGTATATTTATGTCTCACCTTATTTTATGAACATTTTGGAAAGACAGTAAAATCTGATTAGTAAGAATTTCACTGACTGCACTTTATAATTCTTGAAAACATTGAGTAAAACATGGCATAGCTTACGATAAGCATATTTGTGTTATACTGAGAAACATTTTATTAAGAACTGCATTTAAGAATGATATAATTTGATTTATTACTGCCCATTTAAAACTAGTACAAATGACTTTCAGCAGAGTAAATAAAATCTCTTCATAAATATTGCATAATTTTCTCCATCCATTCAAGCCATACCTCTTATTTTCATCCATATTATTTTGGTATATATCTAGCAAATATCTAGTAAAATTTTGAGACCAAGTCCATTTTGAGTTTAATTTTTCAAAAAAAAGTAAAAAATATCATTGACTATGTTTTTACTTCCATTTGTGTCTTCCTGAAAGATAAATATTCCAGTTTGATCTCTGTATCTATACAATCATTGACCTCCTTAGTAATTACACAAACATGTGCTAGTTAGAATAACATATTTTAAGTAGCATATTCTATGTAACATATTTTATGTAGCAATTCCACAATCACAGAAGACTAGTTTGTATCACAGAGGAACATATTTCATCAAGCAATTGGATAAATCTTCACAGTTGGGCATTTTCACTGTACCTCTTTAGAAAATGCAACTATTGGTAAATTATAAGTCTCATGAGTCCTGCAGAAAATTATCCATATAATTAAATCTCTTTCCTGATATCTCCACTTTATCTTTGAGTTTATAATTACAGTTTATATATGCTGTTTCTTCATGTCTTTCTACATTATTTTGCAATCCATCACATTACTTGGCATATTTATTACCTGTATGTGAGTTTGTGGTCAAACTAAGTCATTAAAATATGACATGTGGCTCTTCTTAAAAAATATATTAAAAAATGTTGTAGGAAATTACATAAGTCATCTAGCTCCTTGAATTTTGAGAGACATACAAGATACTATCACACTGAATCATTCTGGCATGACAACTGTGTTGAATTTAACCTTTTGATTCTAAGATCTATTTCCATTATAATTCATAGTATGGAATGTCTGCAAATTTTCATGTTCAGAGAAATCATTATGTATATCATACTCACATTACACATTTACCTTTTAAATAGGTCATGCAGAAAGAATGAATAATAACTTGAATAAATAAAACCTATATGTAATAATATAAAATATTCACCTTTGTTAATAGTTCCAATCTATATCTCACAAAATCCTCCCCAAAACTGTTAATTAGCAGCCAAATGGACAGACTCAAAAGGTCATACTCATGCCTTGCCCAAGCTCTAGAGGACGTGCTAATGAGCACAAAACTAGCCAAAAGTTGGCAGCAGTTACAAGGAAGAGAAGCAGGGGGTCAGTGGATGATTCGCAGACTAATCAGCTTCTAAGTAATTAGAATTAAGCCACCATCATTTTAAACATAGTTACATTCCAATATGTGATTCTCCCATGAGCACCTTTGCTAAGCATTGCATAATGTCTGTTTCCAATCTTGCCATGCAAATATGTTCCCACACTAAGCCTGAAAGATAATATGATTTAAGCAAAAGCTGATCATGTAAAATTTAAAAGCACATTTCTACAGCATTTACCATATGCCAGGATATATTAAAAGTTCTAAGGATATTGAGATGAGGAAGATACTTTTTCTTTCTTATATTTCTGACACATATTCTGGTGGAGACCTAAAATGAATGATTAAGTGGACTGTTGCAAATTTTTCTTTTGTTGACCAACATAATTGAAAATGGTGGTTATGGAAGCCACATTGCATTGGCTAAGAAAATGGTGGATACATAAACACAAATGATGAATACATCCCTCATTACAGAAGCTCAGAGTATAGAAGAATAAAAAGAGGTTTCTTATTCTAACTTTGTATTCAGTGCAGTATTTTCTCTACAATTCTTCCAGACAAGTTACCTTCTGATTGCCAACTATTTTTCTCTCACTCTCATCCATCTTTACCTATAAAGAAATCTTCCTGGGAATGTCATTTAAATATATAATTGCCCTGCTCTGAAATCTATCACAAAAAGAATTAGCTCCTTAGTGTGCATGGCTTCCAAGACCTTCTGTCTCTGGTCCAAAGTCTTACTAGCCAACACATAGCTCTGGCTCATCAGGCAAGCCTTCTCCTCTGTCATATTCATTGCCACCTTGGGCTCTGTTGCTGACCTTTGTCCTCTGTTTATTTCAGCCAAAGACATCTTTGTAAACTCAGCTTGAGTACTACCTCTGGCTTTCCCTAACACTCTGACATAGCAGAAAGAACATAACCCATGTAGTCAAATTCTCAAAAGTTAACTTCTTTGATGTTCATTTTTTTATCTATAAAATGGAGGGAAATAATTCCTACCTCCTAGGGCTGTTATGAAAAGAACACTGAGTTCACACGAATCTTTTTTTTTTTTTTCATTCCTTTTGCTTTATTGACCTAATGCTATTTTTTTTCTAACAATATTGATGATATTTATTAATTATGGCACCCAAGCAACTTTTAAATTCTGTGAGGACATAGCTTTTGTATTCCCTTGCCCCTTCTGTATTCCCTGATGCAGTTCTGGATACACTCTAAGTGCTCAAGAAGCAAAGACTTGTAAATTGGTTACTCTCATAGATGTCTGTAAGTTTAATAAAAAAGAAAAAAACTAAAGAGCTAATTAATGTTTTTAGTGGAGTAAAAAACTGCTTCATCATAAGCAAAACTGGTTAGGCATGAAATGCAGCTATAACAAAACACTAGGAAATACAAAAAATAAAATAAATGAAATAGAATATTTTACCAGACTTTAAAAAAAATACTGTACTCGAGAGAACAGACTGGCAGTTGCCAGGATGAGGGCTTGGTAAGTGAGCAAAATGATTGAATGTGATCAAAAGGTACAAACTTCCAGTTATAAGATAAATAAATCCTGGAGATGTCATGTACAGTATGATGACTAGAGTTAATGATGCTCTATTGGATATTTGAAAGTGGATAAGAGAGTAGATCTTAAAATTTCTCATTTCAAGAAAAACATGCTAACTATGTGTGGTGATAGATGTTAACTGATAGATTCAGTAAACATTAACTTAATAAACATTGGTTATTTTGACATAAAACTATACTAATCCAATATTAGATTGTCACATTTAAGCACACATGTACAGAATACGGTTGCCTGAAAATAATACAGTTTTTCTACAAAGGGTGGTCATCACCTCTTCAATCAAAACTCAAAAACTAGATGTCAGAGCTGTCTATTTAATTGTCAAGAGGCACATGAAAAGAGGCTTAATACTGTTAATTATTAGAGGATGCTAATCAAAATTAGAAGGAGGTATCAACTCTCACCAATTAGGACGGCCACCATCAAAAAAATCAACAGACAACGAATCCTGAAGACAGTGTGGAGAAAAAGGAACCCTCCTACACTACTGTTGGGAGTGAAAATTGATACAGCCACTGTGGAGGACAATATGAAAGTTCCTTAAGGAACTAAAAATAGAGCTATCATATGATCCAGCAATCCCACTTCTGGGCATATATCAGGAAAAATACATGGTTTGAAAGGATACATGCATCCCAATCTTCATTGCAACAATGTTTATAACAGTCAAGACATGGAAACAACCTAAATGTCCATTAACAGAGGAATGGGTAAAGAAAACATGGTGCATATATACAATGGAGTACTTAGCCATTTAGAAGAATGAAATATTGAAATTTGTAGCAACATGGATATACCTAGAGATTATCATATTAAGTGAAAGAAGTCAGACAATGACAAACATCATATGATATCACTTATGTGCAGAATCTAAAAATAAAAATACAAATTAACATTTAGAAAACAAAAACAGACTCACAGACTTAGAGAAAAAAAAAAACTTATGGTTACCGGGAGGAAGGGTAGGGGAGAGGGGTAGATTGGGAATTTGGAATTAACAAGTACACACTCACTGCTCTATTTAAAATAGATAACCAACAAGGACCTACTGCATAGCACAGTGAATGCTGCTCAACATTCTGTAATAACCTAAACAGGAAAAGAGTTTGAAAAAGAATAGATACGTGTATATGTAAAACTGAATCACTTTGCTGTATACATGAAACTAACACAATATTGTTAACTATGCTCCAATATAAAATAATAATAAAAATTTTAATGCTGTCTGTTTACACATTTAGAAAAACTAAACAAAGAGAAAAAACAAATTTTTAAATGTCAAATTTTCTGGTTTCTAAAAGATAGAGAATATATTTCAAGTTAAATAAAATCTAAAACAACTATCTTCCTAAAGGAAAGTCAGTTGTGAGATGAGTCACCAAGTCATTCTGCTGCAATGATCCAAACCTGTTTTCCAGTTCATATTTAATAATTAAGCACAAAACACTGTCTGATGATGTCTGGGGATATTTTATTCCAATAGTGTTTCAGAGATGTCCATGGATAAATTTAAAAGGCATGATCAGGAATTCCTGCACAGCATCAAATACTAGTTTATATAATCAGGGGATCTGTTTTGTCTCTAGCTCAAATTAGATATTGCTTGGCAAATATTTGTTTATCTGATATGAGACAAAATACTTCATTATGCTTGAATCCTATATATCAAAGAAGAATATATTCCATAAATTCAAATTCATGAGACATACTCTACTTTCAATGACTTCCTTACCCAAGTTTTTATAATATTTCCCACGAAACTCTTCAGGCCCTCATAATCTTTTGTTTGGCCTTTCCTGGTGGCTCAGATGGTAAAGAATTTGCCTGTAGTGCAGGAGACTCAGGTTTGATTCCTGGGTCAGGAAGATCCCCTGGAGAAAGAAATGCTTAAAATTCCTATTTATAGACCATTCAGTGTAGCATAGATGCGACCAGTTTCTGGCTTGCAAATAATAGGACACAAGTTCAAATCCTGACTTTCCCATTTATCAATTATAATACTTAAAAGAAGTTATTTAACATCTTTGAAACTTATTTTTATCATTTAGAAAATGAAGTTAATATTGGCATCTCACTGAGCTGTTGGAGGAATTAAATATTCTATATATATTTTTAACTGCTAAAAGTAACTGATTCCTGGTCCCAAAGTTGCAAATGTTAAAAAAAAAAAGAAAGCAAATGTTAAGGATGTGAATAGAGTTGATTTTCATGTCAGCCCCAGTACCTGGAAGATTGCATGATGTATAATATAGATTTAATAAATATTTGCTGAACAAAGGCAAATAAAGTTTGAATTTAAATGCAAAATATTAAGATATGCCCATATACTTTCCAGCCAAAAAAAAAAAAAGAAACTTTTCAGGATGCCATATGGTCCTAAGTACTTGCTCAGGATGGAGACAGAAAAAGAATTAATGAGATCGGGGCTCCTACTATAACTTTACTTTGAACTTTTGGACAAGATTGTATTGAATTTCAAATCTGCTCATAGAAACTTCAGATCTACTCATAGATATTTTAAAGCTACTTACATAGCTGTGTAAAAATTCTCCTATGTTATTTTAATGAAACCAATCATTAAATTTATTGCTTTCAGAATTCCTCCAGCTTCCCTGGTGGCTCGGTGGTAAAGAATTTGCCCGCAATGCAGGAGACCTGCGTTTGATCCGTGGGTCAGAAAGATCCCCTGGAGAAGTAAATGGCAACCCACTCCAGTATTCTTGCTGGGAAATATCATGGCAGAGGAGCCTGGCCTCCACAGGGTCGCAAAGAGTCGGACACGACTGAGCGATTAACATTTGCACTTCACTTGAAGAAAACAAAATGATTTTTAAACCATATGAAAATGAAGAACAGAAGTAGGGGCAGCAAGTAAAGCTATCTCACTTACTTAGATTATGAGAAATGCTCACATGGATGAGTTATTGAGTTCTCCAGCTTTAGAAGAGATATATAATGTGAAGATTACAACTTTAAATATTTCCTACACTAAAAAAATAGAACTCATCTAAAGTATCATGTTCAAATACCTTGACATTTATTCATTCAACAGAGATTTTTCTTTTAAGGCATTTTTGCAGATGCACCTGGTCCATACAGTAGGCAGTAGTCACATATGAATATTTAAATTTAAGTTATGTCAAATAAAATTAAATACAATTTAAAATTTCTTAGTCACACAAGCCACATTTCAATTGCCTAGTGACTACCATATTGGACAGTGCAGAAAACATTTCTATCACTGCAGAATATTCTATAGCTTAAGTACTCTTCTAGGTAGGAAAGAAAAGAGTCACTCAGTCGTGTCCGACTCTGTGACCCCATGGACTGTAGCCTACCATGCTCCTCTGTCCATGGGATTTTTCCAGGCACGAGTACTGGAGTGGGTTGCCATTGCCTTCTCCAGGGGAATCTTCCAGACCCAGGGATTGAACCCGTTTCTCCACCATTGCAGATAGATGCTTTATCGTCTGAGCCACAAGGACGTAAAAAAGGGTGAGGTCAGGTCCTATGCCAAAGAACTGAAGACAGAGGATGAGACATGAGCCAAAATCACTTTAATATGAAATTGTTTTAATTTTATTAAACCAGTGCCCTAGGAATACTGAGGATGAGGCAAGTTTAATTTGAAGGCTACATTTGCAATACTCTAAATTTCTCATTTTATATAAAAAATAAAACCCTTAGATCCATGACTCTACAAAAGTGAAGGTTTGTAATGCTGTTTGACTACTTCTTATTACATACATACTCTTATGGTTTTACTAGAAACTTTTAAGGTGAATTTATTTTCAACTTAAGACAGTTGACATTCGGTGCTTTCTAAATAACTTTATTTACTGAATACTCAGGAAATAATGAATGCACTTCTAACTTATTTCAAATTCAAAATTGCTTTGTTGATATTTAACCTAGATCAAGTTAAAAAATAATGAGCATAATTTGTTAAAATCAAAATCAACTTGAGATCAGAGTGATGAATTTAGATTACAAAATTCTTTCTGGAGATGAAGTGTTTATATTAAAAGTTACAAAAAATATTTGTCTAACTAGCTATCTCTTCATATTGTTTTCGTCCTTTATCTCTCTTAGAATATAAACGCAGTTAATATGTAAGGCTGAGTAGCTATTATACTTGCATGTTTTCCTTGGTCGCATTACTGACAAGCTCTCTGCTGATGGCAAGGGCCTCCTCAGGTGTCCCAGGGAGGTGTAATAACTTACCAACACGAGGTGGTGCTCTGTTCTCATGAAACAGCCTGCCTTTGATTTGGTTCTAAGAAGCAGAGGTCACACAACCTTATTGCCTGGCCAGTTTTTAAGAAGATTTTAAAAACTGCTATTGTATAATCCTTATTTGAAAACCACATTGCAGCCATCTAAAAATTATTCCTATAAAGCTATCCTAATCATCATAATTCCAACCACTTGAAAGGATCCAGTTTATCTCAATGTACTCAAGAGTACTCATTTTGATGAGAGTAGGCATTGGATCTCTCTGAACTCCTCATTTTATTTGTTTGTGATTATTTTTGATCAGATAGTTCTTGTGTTTCTTTTTGGGTTGTCTCAAGCCTATTGTTTCTGTGAATTGATCAGACATTTTCCTGGATAAAGTCTTCCAGTTTAGCCTCTGAATGGTACAAATGACATTTTATTCTGCTTCTTACATAAGTATGAACATAGGTAAGAGCCATATAATTATATGTTTACATATTTAACCAATGACAAATCTCTACCTCTATCTTTCTCTAGGGAAACCCTGACAGCATAAGTTGAAAATGTGACTTATTAACCACATTCAAAAATAAGCCTCCCTGTTGCTGGACAGGGAGCAGGCAAATGCCATATTCCATTTAACAATTATTTTCTACTGGAGAACAATTAGATATAGCTTCAAAAATCAGTATTTTATTAGATAAGTTTAGAATATAGATCTATAGCCCCACAAAGAGCTAAAGGAATGATTATAATATTACATAATTTCGCATATGCCAAACATGCTGCTGAAATGGAACCTGCAACTCTATCCCATCAGTTAGACCTATGTTTATTTTCACTAGTTCTCAAGGAAATTTTTCATAACTGCTTACGTTTTGGGGATGTGATTTCAAAATACTCTCAATTCATATTCTTCCATTCTGAATCTCACAAAAAGATTTATCCTGTTTACAAATGCTTAAAAATTTTCTCAGAAAATCAGACCAGGAGAAGTTGCCTATTTCTCAAACGTTTTAAAATTGCAAAATAAGTACACTCAAGGAAAAAAAATGAGAAAAAATTCTATTTGTTCAGAATTGTGTTCTACAATAACATCTCTGATGAAAGTTTGCTGATGCCATGAAAATGTCATAAGATCGGAGCTTCAAAGAACATACTGTCTGGTTACTATAGCATTTCTATATTTGGATTAATTGGAAATGGAAATGTGGATAACATTAGCTTTGAAATTAAATGAGACCCCTAATGGGAAAGCTAATTACTGAATCATTTTGACTTTCTGTTTTACTAGGAAAAATTTAGGCTATTGAATTGAACAATATGTACTCAGGACTAGAAATGGAAATCAGGGCATCCATGTACAGAGCAGAGTGGAACCAGTGGCTCTTATTGAGTCAGATCTGATATTAGTGTTTTGTTAGAGAGGATTGTTATTGTTAATATTGTCACCTTTATGAAAAAGGTTCTAATATGAAGAGTACTTGGAATTCTTAAAACACTTCCATTAGTCTATTCAATAACCTACTCCCGACATCCATTAAGGTATCTTTCCCACTGTGTGATCAGGCAGCTCCACCGGAAGCCATAATCTGAATGTGTTGGGTAAAAATTAGGGAGGAAACCCATGAGCTTGAAACACAAAATGGTAATTTATCTGGGTTTCAGTATAAAAATGTTTCTTTTCCTTTAGGTTTCATTTTCTGAACAGAAATTTGTAGTGAACAAATTTTCAAGCAACACCCCACCCACCATATATAATCACAATAAAGATAGTAGCTGATGGGGTTTGGGAAAATTCAGCTGCCTTTGTTATGCTATTTACATAATGGAACATATAGCACTAATATCTATGAAGACTTCAAAATCAATCAGTAAGTAAAAAGGTAAAATAAATAAATATCAAGTAGTGAAGTGGAAGTGAAGTCAAAGTGAAAGTCACTCAGTCGTGTCTGACTCTTTGCAACCCCATGGGCTATACAGTCCATGGAATTCTCCAGGCCAGACTACTGGAGTGGGTAGCCATTCCCTTCTCCAAGGGATCTTCCCAACCCAGGGATTGAACCCAGATCTCCCACATTGCAGGTGGATTCTTTACCAGCTGAGCCACAAGGGAAGCTCAAGAATACTGGAGTGGGTAGCCTATCCCTTCTCCAGAGGATCTTCCTGACCCAGGAATCCAAAGGGGGTCTCCTGCATTGCAAGTGTACAGGATTTTAGGAACTAGAAAGAAGTTTTTCAGTGTCAAATTAGATAAGTGACTAATACTTAAATAAGACTGATCTGATTATGCACTTCTTGGTATCATTTTTGGTATAAAGGTCCAAGTCATGTCCCTAAATCCTGACTCAATGAAGCAGTGTGTGGAAAATGCTAGCCTAGAAGGGTCTTAATGATAGAAAGCCAGTATTGCTGTTCCTGACAGAGTTTTATACTGGAGACGTGGGGTTCTGCAGCTACTCCAGAATCACCCCAACGCTTGTTTTCTCTTTACCTCCAACTGCCTAAGTTGGGATAATCTCTAGAATTCTCCCCAAAAAGAGGAAATAAAATATCTCCTTTTATCTTCTATCAATCTTTAGTCTATGCTTCTCTTTCTGAATTCCTCACTATTTAGAGGGCTTTCTGCCATATATCTGCTGTGTGGGCCCATGGACGTCCTCTGTTCCTTCCAAGATCCCTGCGTCATGATGAACTAATAAGGTTTTTCACTCAGCCTGTGCCCTCCACTATTTGTAGCAGTAGTTGTTTGGTGACTCAGCTGTGTCCAGCTCTTTAGTGCCCCCAGGGGCTGTAGCCGGCCAGTCTCCTCCTGCTATTGGATTTCCTAGGCAAGCATACTGGAGTATGCGTTGCCTTTCTCTTTTCCATGGGATGTTCCCAACCCAGTGATTGAGCCCACATCTCCTTTTATGGCAGGCAGATGCTTTACCACTGAGCCACCAGGAAAGCCTCCTTCCACTACTTAGATGAGCTAAATTTTTATAAATTTTGTGTCAAATACACTAATAGAATGTCAAACACACTAATAGAATACATTTTTGTGCTTTACTCCAAGTGTCTTATACTGACATTCCATAGCTGTAAAATGATGATAGTAATATATAACAATTTAAAATATAAGTCCTTTATTTTACCAATAAGAACTAGGTACAATGAAGTGGAGTTATTTTTTTAAGATCCCATCGCTGAGAACTCCAGAGGTTTCAGGCTCACAAAACAGGAACTTTATCAAGATATAGTCTGGCATGCGGTAGGTTTAAAAAAAAAAAGAAATAAACGGCATCCAAATGGGAAGGGAAGAAGCAAAACTGTCACTACAGACGACATGATACTATATATAGAAATCAAAGTCTCCACAAAAACTGTTAGAACTAATAAATGCATTCAGTAAAGTTGTATGATACAAGATTAATAGAAATGTTGCATTTCTTTACACTGATAATGAACTGATAAAGAGATATCAATACACTGATA
The DNA here is from genome assembly GCA_007570785.1 of Antilocapra americana. Taxonomy (NCBI): domain Eukaryota; kingdom Metazoa; phylum Chordata; class Mammalia; order Artiodactyla; family Antilocapridae; genus Antilocapra; species Antilocapra americana. The sequence goes on from ML664157.1 coordinate 2,564,229, forward strand.
AAGAGATATCAAGATGATCCCATTTATAATCAAATCAATAAGAATAAAATATCTAGAAGTAAATTTAACAGAGGAGTTAAAATACCTATACTCTGAAAGACATTGTGAGGGAAAATGAAGACTATAAAGTAAATGGAAGGATTTCCTATATTTATGACTTAAAAAGTTTGAGAGCATAGATTCTTAGGTAGGTTGATAAGAAGTTCAGGGTCCCCAGGAGGAGAAAGGGGTCTGGGGCTCTCTAGGAGGAGAAAAGGACAAACATTTTTTTTTCGCTTTAATCCCAGAGCTAATTATTACACAACAAAAGAGCTCATCTTGCTCAAGGATATGGTTTTTCTTAAACTCTGTACCAATGATTATATGATAACATGTATCCTGCTTGAGGGCATAGTTCACCTTCTCAAGAACCTTCTGAGTAATTCTTTCATCTTGAAGTGTATGTTGTAGGAGTGGTTCTAGTAAGACCTTTTTATTGTTAATTCTAATCTTGTTAATTTAAGATGCATGTTGTGGGAATGGGTCTGGTAAATGTGTATAAGGCCTTGATGAGACTGAGGGAGGGCACTCTCCATTGCCATTCTGACTAAGTCAGAAGTTTTCTCTATCCCTTTTTGACTTTAATAAAACTCTGCTACAAAAAAGCTCTTGAGTGATCAAGCCTCGTCCCTGGTCCTGAAGCTAAATCTTTAGAGATCACGAATCCAACATCATTCACCATATGCTATCAGAATCAACATGGTTAAAATGTTTATGCTCCCTTTGAAATCTACAGATGTAATGCAATCCCTATGAAAATACCCACGACATTTTTCACAGAACATCAAATAATCCACTAAACCACAAAAGACCCCAAATAGCCAAACCAATCTTGAGAAAATTTAAAAAAAAAAAAAATCAAAGGTACAAGTCTGAGCCCTGACTTGGGACTATATTGCAAAGATGCAGTAAGTAAAACAGCATAGTACTGGCACAAAAACAGACACGTGGGTTCCTGGAATAGAAGAGTGCCCCAAAATAAGCTCACACACATATGGTCAATTAATCTATGACAAATGAAGCAAGAATATACAATGAGAAAAAGACAGCCTCTTCAATAATTGAGGCTGGGGAAACTGAACTGTTACATGTCAAGGAATGAAACTAGTACATTTTCTCATACTACATAGAAAAATGAGCTCAAGATATATAAAGACCTAAATGTAAGACTTAAAACCATAAAACTCCTAGAAGAAAACACGAAGTTCACTCTTTAACATTAGTCTTAGCAATATTTGTGGAATGGGGGTGAGGATCTCCCTCCTCAGTCAAGGCAAAAATAAACAAATGAGACCTCATCACTAAAATATCTTTTGTACAGTGTACAGAACCATCAATAAAACAAAAAGACAATCTACTAAGTGGAAGAAGAGATTTGTAAATTATGTTTTCAATAAGAGGTTAATGCTTAAATATACAAAATCTCATACAATTCAATATCAAAAAAACCCCAAACAACCCAATTTAAAAACTGAGCAGGGGACCTAAATAGGCATTTTTCCAAAGATACAGAGATAGCTGACTGGCACATGAAAAGATGCTCAACATCAATAATTGTCTAGAAACTGCAAATCGAAACCACAATGAGATATCACCTCATATCTGTCAGAATGGCCATCAACAAAAAGATAGGAAAGCAAAAATGTTGCAAGGATATGAAGAAAAAGAAACCCTCATGCAATGCTAATAGAAACGTGAACTTGTGTAGCCACTATGCAAAACAACATGGATATTCCTCAAAAAGTTAAAAGTAGAGCCACCACACAATCCAGCAACTCCACTCCATTGGTTATTTATCCAATGAAAATGAAACATGAGTACCAAAAGATATATGCACCCCAATGTTCAAGGCTGTATTATTTATAGCAAAAACATGGAAACAACCCAATCATCCATCAACAGCTGTAAGTTACTCAGCCATAAAAAAAGAATGAAATTGTGCCATTTATGACAACATGGATGGACCTCAAGGGTATTACATTTAGTGAAATAAATCAGACAAGGACAAATACTCTATGTTCTCCATTTATATGTGGAATCTAAAAAATGAAACAAATGATTGAATATAACAAAACAGAAACAAAACAGGTGAAAAGGATTAAGAAATATGAACTGTTAGGTATAAAATAAGTAAGTTAAAAAGTTGTGATGTGCAGCATAACACAGAGAACATAGTCAATATGTATGAGTAACAGTATGGATTATGTTCTATAAAAAGACTATATTACTATGTTGTAGACTTGAAACTAATATAATACTATATATCAACTACAGTCAAATTAAAAAAGAAAGTTACATCAACTTATTTTCCCACTAACACTGTATCAAATTGTCCATTACCTCACATCCTCGCCAAGACTAGATATTTTTAAACTTTTATGATTTTTGGCTGATCAATTTTATTTATGCATAGTATAATTGTTTCAATAAATTTTAGACTTTGATTACTGAGAAGTTTGACATTGGGCACTGTATTTCTGCTTCAACATTGCATTTTCCATATATTTGTTCTTTTTTCTGTTGAGGTATTTGTCATTTCCTTATCTGATTTTCAAAGGTTGTTAAATGTAAGAGATTAAAGTTTTACACTTAATTTAAAATAATTGAGTTGCCCAGCAAACAAATTCTATTTTTAATTTGGGAGGATTCCACCTTTCTTTCCACTCAAGAAGCCAAATGAGATATAACATTTTCTCTCTCCATCCTCTGGCAAGAAGATCAGAGTCACATGATCTAAGTATGGCTAAAGAGATGTTTTGCTGGGGATTCTGAATCTAGAGGTTGTGATGTAATGACCGAGAGTCAGTAAGAGAGAATTCAAGGGAGCTACGAGAGTAAAGGGCCTAGAAGCTTCACAATGACCACCTGGTGAGAAGATGCTATTTCTGTACTGAATTTTGATTGCCCTCCGTTTTTCCTTGCTTCTGATTCAAACCTGCTTCTCAATCCCTCCTGTTGGTTTGATAAGAAACTCCCAAAACTACTTTTCTGCTTAGGTTAACTGGTCTTTTGTTGTTGTTGTTTATAACTAAGAACATTACTAATAGAGATGTTTTTATAAATATATATTTATAATGATGTTTTTATAACTTTTTATATTTCTCATATATTATGCTTTAAATTTTTCACTAAATTCATAAATATTTTCTCTACGAAGACTACTACTGATGTGTTGTTAGAGGGCTGTGTAGTAGCACAGTTGTTGAAATACTGATCTAACATCTATGCTAGTAACTAGTATCGCACCTTTAATACATTTGGCATCTAGTTGATATGAGGTATGACTTTTATTTGTATTATTTTGGTTCTCAAATAATTGCCTCTCCTTTTCCTTTAATGATCAAAACTTTGTTCATTGATTTAAAAAACTACTTTTTATCAAATATTAATTCTGTTGTTGACTTAAGGGGATTGTTTTATTTCATTGATTAGTTATTTCTTGGAATATCACTACACAATCAATGTAGCTGATTCTTTTATACCGGCAAGGTTAGTGCCTTTACTATATGGTTTTTCCATAATTTTACTGTATTTTTTTATCCATTTATTTTTCTAGATTTAGTTTACAAATTTTTCAAATTAAAAAATTTATAACTTTGTTATAGCATAAAATAAACATTAACTTGAAGAAACTTCACAGATATTCTAAGACCAAATAATACTTTTATATTTACATGTTTTGTTTTATATTCCTCAGTTAAATTTTCTTTTCATGTATGTTCTAGACATTACTTGTTAAGTATATGTGTTTTGAATTATATTTCTATTTAATTTTAAAACTGATTATTGTTAGCTTTCAAGGGAGTTATTAGAAGTATTTAGTATATTTATTTTGTATGAGTTTATTTGCTGAACTCACATTTGAATTCTAGTAGTTAAGTTTCCTCAGCATATAATCATATCATATGCAAATAATAATTTAATATATTTTCAATTCATATCTGTTTCTTTGCATGATTGGATAGCTCTTCATAATGTAAAAATTATAGTAGTGATAAAAATTATATCTCATACCTAACCTAATAGATCATGTTCCAGATTTTTTGTTTGCTTGCTTATTTTTATCACTAAATTAGATGCTTTTGAGGGAAGGTGACTAATTTTGAGCATGATGTAGATTCATATTATTAATAACATTAATTAGGCACTTGTAGGAGGTCATTTGTGAATATGGGAGTTGAGGAAATTTTGTCTGTATTTGCCTTTTCTCTGTATATAACCCACTCAGACTAAATACACAGAAAGGATTTCATGACCATTGGAAAGTACACTCCAATTTTATTTTTCTCTCCTGCACTACCATTTTGGCAGTATTTCTGATAAAATACAAGATGTGTAGTCTAAAGCTTTTTGTTGGTGATCCCCTACTCTTATGTTATTGGTTCACTGTTGTAAAAAGTGGCTCCAAACTTATTGTTTTCATCTCTTCTACATTTTTTCTTTCATCTCTTCTACAGTCAAAACAAATTTGGCAGGATCTTGGAAAATCTCCTTCTCGAAAGACTACATCCAACTTGCACATATTACATGTAGCAAATGACTATTCTCTTTCACAAGGTTTGTATGAGACAGACAAAATACAAAATTTTTATTCAAATCATGTCTTGAAAATCTGAGTCAGGGTACAAACAGTTTCAACAAAGGGGCTTCAGTAAGACTAATAACTGCTGATTTTCAAAGAATATCTTACTGAAGATGTATTTTACAATGTACATATAGAAATTAAGTCCTCAAACTATTCACTGAGATATGTAGATTGCTACAAGATCATCCAAAAGAGATTTAGTTTGCCCCTCACTTTTGGGGATAGAAGGAGGTATATGATTTATAGAAAAATACAGACACACAAACACACACACACATATATCTGTATATAAACATACATGCAGTGTGTGTGTGCACATGTGTGTATATGAAAAGTGGGCACAGATATTCCCTCTAATAAGTAAAATTTGTTTAGATACTTAACCCTTCTGTAAAAAATTACCCAAAGTCAATATTTTCTTTTTTCTGCTGTATAAAATATAACTGACTACAAGAACAAAAGATTTATAAATGGGGGATTATAGCTAGAAGCCTAACAGGTGGTGTGTCCTAAGTCCCTTCTTTGGTCCCTTTGCAAAGTGTCCAACTTTTTGCGACCCTATGGGCTGTAGCCTGCCAGGTCCCTCATTCCATGGGATTCTCCAGGTGAGAATACTGGAATGGATTGTCATGCCTTTCTCCAGAGGATCTTCCAGACCCAGAGACTGAAGCTCCATCTCTTGTCTCCTGCATTGGGAAGGAGACACCACATGAGAAGCCCCTAACAGGTGGTATGGTGGTCCAACTCCTGGTCTCTCTTTGCTCTTTGTGCTCTTCTAAAGTGGCTCACCCACTCCAGTAGCAGTTCTGAGGAAAGGACAGTGGCCCAAATGGTCAAGGATTGGTGTGCATCATCTCATACAAAGGTAGTTAACTTTGAGGGCTCTGGAGATAGTGTGGACCAGATACACGTTTGACTTTAGTTTGCCTGTTTTATTTTTGTCTCTGTGTTCAAGACCCACAGAACTTGACATATAGCAGTATGTGCACAAAGACAGTGACTGGCAAAAAAAAGAAAAAGAAAGAAAGTATTATTTAATTGTCCATTTGCCTTCCCAGGGGAGGTGTATAAAAAAAAATAATAACTTCCAAGAAATAATGAGATATGGTCAGAGCCTCACACTTCCAGTTTTGTCACCAGATGTGGAATACTAGTGACCTGGAGTGGAAGAAGGAGCTTCCATCTTTCCTATGAGATCCCCTGATCAAGATATTTGTTGGATTTGACAGAATTTTCTCCAATTGTTTCTCACAACAGTGTGTTAATATCGTGAGAAAAGAAGTTAAGTATCAGTTCCCAAAATCATCTTAGAATTTGCTATGAAAATCTAGAAAAAATACTTTAAGGTTTAATAGGATAAAGTTGCCAATATTCCCTATTTCATTGCTGATGATATTTTATTTCCCCAAGTTTTCTTTTATCATTTGGACAGATTCTAGGAGTGAGGAAAGGGAATTCTAATGCAATTATGTTTGGCTCCATCTTTCTGAAAGTTTAATTTTGTTTTTCATATCTGTTCTGTTCAATGTTTTGGTTCTCTAATGCAGTCAGTTTCTAAGAACTAAACTGTGCTCAGGAAAGCGCAGATGAGCTTTCTCTTCTCTTGGAAAAGAAGAAAAATATCTAAGTATTTCATGATAAATAACTGCAACTAAAAGTAATGGGGTAATTAGAATCCATATTATCATAAGCTAAAGACTTTTTAGAGATAATGGACATTGTATAAGGATGCAATCTGCCTCTTTTATTGAAAATCAAGCCAGTCTCTCTATTTCCAAAGATCACGTGGTAGGAGCCCTGGCAAATTCGGAATTGTTTTCAGTGAGGAAACCCGGTGAGGAAATTGTTCCGTTGTGAATGGTAACAAATTTAAAACTACAAATTAACATGAATCCACAGAAAATATTGAATATGACTTTAACTCCATCATCTAGCCAAATTATACTGTACTCTAAATTATACTGTACAGCAGTAGAAATAGGAATAATCACTGCCATACTTCTTATTGTCTTTACTACTAGAAATAAAAATTGTAGCTTTTGGCTTTTGTAATATTTCCATATAAGATGAATTTCCTCATAAGTTAATTTGTAAAAGGAATTTTCATCTATTCAAACAAAATCTCAACTTTATCTTGATTATCTTCAAGGATTATCAAACTTCCATGAACATTACACCATATTGCTTTAAATATTAGCATTAAACTCTTCTTAGCTTCCACATTTCATTTGTCACACACACACAGACACACATATAATTTTGCAATGATAGATAATAAAGTTTGTAAGACACACTTTGTAGTTTCCCCTAATATATCTATAATTATAAACAAAAAATATTTTGGCACAAAATTTCAACAGGTTTGAGAGCTAAACATGCTATATTATCAACTTTCTCTTAAACTAAGGCTTTTGCTTTGTTTTCCAACATAAAAGCAAATGAATACCAACATATTTAATTGAAATGCTGCATTCATAGCTGCATATTTTATATAATAGCAAGACTCTAATATATATGTCAATGCAATCATTTCTCCAATCAAATGTACTTGCTATGTTTTCATAGTTCTAAGTATACATATGTGTCTGTATGTGTGTCTCTCTCTTTTCTTAATGTCTTCTGATCACTCCATCAGTTAGTCATATCAATCTAGAATTCTTTAACTTTAGTTACTAATTATCCTACTCATCCTGTGTACTCAGCCATTATTCTGCCATTTTACTTAGTGTGTATATAGATATAATATATACTTCATTAAAATAAATTTATATATATTTAAATATGTATATATATATCCCTCTTTAATTATAGCTAATGATTTAACTTTTGCTTGTTGTGACTATGCATATAACTAAAGATTATACAAGTAGTAGTGTCCAAAACATTTGTTTTTAGATGTCCATTACCAAAGTTAATTATTTAAGTAAGAAGAGCTCTTCTAATTACAAGACCCAGGTAAAGTAAAGTAGTCAGTATTTCACAAGTCTTATATTTTACACCAATAATCCATGTCACTACCTTTGATTTAGGTAGAAGGCCTTAATTAAAATAAATGTATTACAATAGAAGTGTTTACAATAGAAATGTATTACAGGAAGTGTATTACATGATTATTGAATCTGTTAATTGGTTTTTACTTTGTTGTGGACACAACAGCATTAGTTCTTATTTGTAAAATAGAGTTCTTAAAGTCAGGAATTCTATTTTACTCTAAAAATTCGTAGCTTCTAGCACAGTGTTTGACATACAGGAGACACTCCTCAAGAGCGATTAAATTAAATTTTAATGACTCAATAATATAAATATGAAGATCCATCCTGTTTTCTTCATTAGAATATGAGCTTAAGAATAATGATCATGCTTCTTACTTGCTCTACTACAGTGCTCATTTCCAATAAATAACTGAGTATTTTCAAATAAAATAAATTCTAATTACATTTAGGAGCATTTTAAATTGGGATCTTTAAAAGAAAAAAATCAAAAAGAAAAAACAAAGATATAGGCAATCAAAAACAAAAATCTTGATATAAATTTAAATATTAGTAGCTCAGTTTGAGAAGTAATATAAAACTGTACCTCATAGTCTAGAGTTCTCACATAGTATATTATTTCTAGTTCATTTCATGACAGAGTAAAGGCATTAAAAATCAGTCATCATTGCTATTAAGGCAAAGTAGAAACAAAGTTATAACATAGAGCCAGAGAATTTAGGAAAAGTTCAAACAAGTAATTTTGAAAATTCCAAGATAAGCCTGGACTTTTCCTTTTTTTTTTAATTTTAAGCTTTCCAAGCAGATCCAAGCTGATTACTGAGGGTGCTCCACGTTTAGAATTTTTATAGAGGGGTTAATGTTATACAGTTAAAACCAGGTATTTACATTATTTACTAAAATATGACTTATTCTGGATGTTATTGGGATAAGGGATTTGTATTTAAAGAAAAAAAGAGTAATCCTTAAATTTATTAAACTGCATCTGGAAAATGTGATTTTACCAAGATTAGAACCCATCTGAACTTTTTGAACTGGCTTTAAGTCTTTGGGGAATTACATTTGTTTATCCATAGAAAAATATGACTTCCTGTTTAAGAAGAACACTTCTAAATGAAAATTCAAAAGATTTCTTGGAGATCAGGTAGTTAGTGTTATAAATAACTTTCTCAGGAGCTGTGCATGAATTAATTATAAATATGTGGATTTTATTTCCCCTAAAAAGATAAATTGTTTCTGATTTTCTCAATAAGAAAAAGTCTTGGCAAAATGCCTTTCAAGTTTGCTACACATAACAGTGAAAAAAATTTTTGAAATAGAACACATGTGTCGATTATACTTGAGAAAAATATGCAATTCACCTTGAGTAATTGAGGTGTGTTAAAACTACAGTTGTATGCTAGGTTTACCTAGGATTCTTCTAGCTCTAAATTTATAGTGAATGCTCTAGGCTTGTGACATTTGAAAATTTAAAACTCTTAATTTCTACTTTTCCCCACTAATCTGAAAAATCAGTGTCATGCTGTAATTATTAGTTTTGCTAGAGCCAAATGTAAGTCAGGAAATTGTCCCTGGTATCTTCATCTCTATGAAACTTTGTCGTTTTTCTCCCCATCCTCTGACAGCAGCACTCATTTACTCAGATTCTCCAGGTAAGAATACTAGAGTGGGTTGACATTTCCTTCTCCAGGGGATCTTCGCAATCCATGGATTGAACCCAGGTCTCTTATATTGCTACTGCTGCTGCTAAGTCGCTTGGTCGTATCTGACTCTGTGCGACCCCAGAGACGGCAGCCCACCAGGCTCCCCCGTGCCTGGGATTCTCCAGGCAAGAACACTGGAATGGGTTGCCATTTCCTTCTCCAATGCAGGAAAGTGAAAAGTGAAAGTGAAGCAGCTCAGTCGTGTCCAACTCTTAGCGACCTCATGGACTGCAGCCTACCAGGCTCCTCCATCCATGGGATTCTCCAAGCAACAGTACTGGAGGGGGGTGCCATTGCCTTCTCCCTCTTACATTGCAGGCAGATTCTTTATCATCTGAGCCACCAGGAAAGTGAAAGACATTTTGTCCTTTAAGAAAAGTGTTCATGAGGAAATACAAGTGTTAGTTAAAAAAAAAAAAAAAAAGAAAGAAGAAGTAATTAAAATGTTGTAGGAGAAAATGAACTGGAAACTCATGACTTTCGACAAAGAGGTTGAAAAAGCTGGGAACCTCTACCAATATTTCCACTTTTGCAAATTTGGAAACAGCTGTTCTTAAGAGGAATTACTCTTGAAAGCCCATGGACTTCTTCCGCTTCTTACTTTCTTTGGAAGCAATTGAATGACACTGACATTTCAAACTAGAAGAGATGAATTTAAAATACTGACATTTAAAATGGATCCATTTACCATGAGATAATAACACTAACAGCTGTTTACTATATACTGTGTGCTCATTGAGTTAGAACTTCATATAATCCACATAATAACCCGTAATGCCCCTCATTATACACCTGGGAATAAAGAGGTTTGAAAAGTTTATAGCGCCTCCTGAGAAAGGTCAAGATCATCTGAGCTCATCAGTCAAGTCTGATGGATTCCAGTGTTCATGAGCTTTAGTACAAAAAATGGATATTTTAGATATGAGAAAGACTGATTGCAAATAGCTGAGCTCACGAACTGGGTTCTATGTGAAATATATTTAGGATGGATGGAAGGCTTAATATTGTTACTGAGTTGACAGTAGGTTAAGTGAGTGGGCTTTGGAAAAGTTGAACAGACAAGCCCTTGGTCGGCCTCTAATTCATTGGGTCATTTTAGATAGTTCCTTATAATCTATGGCTTCAGGTTTCTCACTTGCGAGATGTGGATAATGATGTGGATACCTCGGGAGTATAGGCACATGGAAAGCACTTAAAATAATGCATGCCAGATAGGGCTCCATTCTGTTAAGCATTACTACACACAACATATACTATGGTCATAACTTTGATATCTAATTGATATCTAGTTCTTTTGATATCTAATTCTTTGCTATTGTTTTCCTCACTCTCCCTAGAATTTAATCAATATGGTTAGATATGTTGTATGTTGTTCAGTCACTAAGGCATGTCTGACTCTCTCCCATAGACTGCCAGGTCTCCCTGTTCTTCACTATTGCCTGGAGTTTGCCCAATAATTAGCCATGGAAACTTTATATATGGTTAAATATAATAACCAATAAATTAGTAACTATTCTGTTGGGTTCAGGATTTTGTAGAGAAAGATGTATCTTTAAAAGTTTTAGATGTAATTTTGACTACCTATTTGCTGCCATGTTTTCAATGTATATGGCAATATCTATTTTTCAAATTTGTCATCGGTTTATATGAAAATAAGATTTAAATAAACATCATTAATAAGTTTGTGTGAATATAACTGAATTGAAAGTAAGTTTTCAAGTTCCACAAAAGGAAGAATCACTCCATCTGATATAATCTGAATTAAGCTATTTGAATTCCTCTTTAAATTGACATTTAACCAGCAGACAGAGAGACAAGAGAGCTGAGTCAACTTCGAAACTTCCTGTATTTTGCAGCAATGGTGTTGTGATCCTTCAAGTAAAGGGAGATCAGTTTGATGCCATTTTGAGCTCATTGTGCATTGAAGCATAAAAGGAAGAGGTGGGTGGCAGCAAAGCTGAGCCAGGAGCCTATTGGAATGGGACACGGCAGGAGGCACATGGAGCAGTTAGACAAATGGGTGGATGAAAAGACCGAGGGCACAGAGAAAGATGTTCAGCGATGACGCAGATAAGAAGGGGGAAAAGGTTATGATGTGACCCAATTACCACAAATAACCAAAGAAATAATAAGTGGGAGAATAGAATGCAAAAGCAAAGATGAGAGATTCACTGGAATCTTTTCTGGAATTCCTCAGACTGTCACCCAACTATAATTACTTCAATTGATCAGACAATTCCTTACTTGTGTTCATGTATCTTAATACAAATAAATAAGGTTATATAGGAATATAATTTTTGCTTCTTTTTAATTGAATTACAAGTTGACAAGGGGCTAAAACTGTATCTTTTATTTCAATATTTCTCCACACTTACATGAGCTTTAAAATTCTGTTACTTGTCAGTAAGAGACAATATTTCAATATTGATTAGAACTTTTTCATCATTGTGGGTTATTTAAGTTGGATTCAAAGATGAAGACAAGTTATTTTATGCTCTGATATTGTTAAAAATAAATGCATATATTGGAGACTGCCTTTCATTGTTCATAATGGTCATGTTTTAATAATAATATTTAATAGTAATATTAAATAATATCATTATTAGTAGCAGTGGTAGTATATATAGAACACCAATTGATATTAAAATTTCAGACATTTTATAAACTTATTATTAGACTCCTCATCAAACTTCTCCATGTAAATATTTTTAATGTATATGTTTGCAAATAACCTAGCTGACATACAAATCTTACCCACTCAGAATGCAAACTAGTACAGCCACTATGGAAAACAGTGTGGACGTTCCTTAAAAAGCTGCAAATAGTCCTGCCATATGACCCAGCAATCCCACTGCTGGGCATATACACCGAGGAAACCAGAATTGAAAGAGCCACGTGAACCCCAATGTTCATCGCTGCATTGTTTACAAGAGCCAGGACATGGAAGCAACCTAGATGCCCATCAACTGACGAATGGATAAGAAAGCTGTGGTACATATACACAATGGAATATTACTCAGCATTAAAAAAAAATTCATTTGAAGCAGTTCTACTCAGATGGACCAAACTGGAGCCCATTATCCAGAGTGAAGTAAGCCAGAAGCAAAAACAACAATACAATATATTAACACATATATATGGAATTTAGAAAGCCGGTTAGGAGAACCCAACATGCGAGACAGCAAAAGGAACGCAGATATATAGAATAGACTCGTGGACTCTGTGGATGAGGGAAAGGGTGGGATGATATGGGAGAATGGCATTGAAACACGTTAATTATCATATGTCTAATCAATCGCCAGCCCAGGATTGATTCTCGGGGCTGGTGCATAGAGATTTCCTGGGGGGAGGGAGGAGGGAGGGAGGAGGGAGGGGGATTCTGGAGGGAGAGCATATGTAAACCCATGGTGGTATCATGGCATTGTATGGCAAAAACAACAAAAGGGAAAAAAACAAAAAATCTTACCCACTCAAAGTATATGACAAATGCTCTGCCAAGGTACTTATGACTCCATGTTTGATATTCAACTTTTGTTTAAAAATTAGATGAGGACACATTTCCAAATTCCTAATACAATAGTTGCATAACTAAACTCAGTGGTCCCCAACTTGTTTGGCACCAGGGACTGGTTTTGTGGAAGACAAATTTTCCATGAACCAAGGTGGGGGTTGGGGGGCTGGTTTCAGGATGATTCAAGCACATAACATTTATTGTGCACTTTATTTCTATTATTATCACCTCAGCTCCACCTCAGATCATCAGGCATCAGATCCCAGAGGTTGGGGACTCCTGACTAAACCTCCCTATCTAGTTCATATATTTATTTTTGTACTTATCATGCCATATAATTTAATAATTTTTGTATGTTTGTTTCTTATATTAGACAAAAACTGATTTTATTATTTGTAATATATAGTATATAGGGCCTGGTACATAATAGTATTCAATAATAATTTGTGAAGAAATGAAAGAAGCAAAGAGGAGAGTGGAGAGGGGAAGGGAAAAGAAAGGAGGAATAAAAAAGAAGGAAGTCATTATATGTGAATAATAGAAAATGAATGGTGTTATACAACTTGCTTCCATAATCTATGCAGCGATAACTTTGTGGGACAGGGTTCCATTGAATTTAGTGCCCCATGAGGGGTCAAACAAACACAGAAATAGTGTCTTGTATGTATACAAGATTGGGGGAAGGAGGAGAAGGGGAAGACAGAGGATGAGATGGCTGGATGGCATCACCAACTTGATGGACATGGGTTTGGGTGGACTCCAGGAGTTGGTGATGGACAGGGAGGCCTGGCGTGCTGCAGTTCATGGGGTTGCAAAGAGTCGGACACGACTGAGCGACTGAACTGATACTGATGTATACAGCACTTCATAATTTTCACAGTTCTTTCATATAACCTCAATTGTTTGATCTCCACGGTAACTCCATGAGAGAGAAATCGTTTCCTGCCCTCTTTTACAAAAGAAGAAGCTGAAGCTCAGAGAATTTAAATAACTTTCCCAAGTGTACCCAGATAATAAATGGCAGTGTTAAAATCAAAGTAAAAATCTTCTAAGGCCATCATCTTCTCAGGAACAAGTTTAAGTTTAATTGTATTAACTTAACTGTACACAATGGTACAATCTTCCTTGAGAAGATGCCTAATGTTTGTTTTGTACATACCAAGGGATAATTATGTAATAAAGACAATAACAACAAGACAGCTAACCTATATTGACTGCTTGCTTCTTGCAGAAAATGTTCTATGCTGTTCTAAGTTGTGTCCCACTTTCTGCAACCTCATGGACTTAAGCAAGCCAGGCTTCCTAGTCTTCCATGATCTCCTGGTGTTTGCTCAAATTCATGTCCATTGAGTTGGTGATGCCATCTAACCATCTCATCCTCTGCCACCCTCTTCTGCTTTTGCTTTCAATCTTTTCCAGCATCAGAGTCTTTTCCAATGAGTCGGCTCTTTTTATCAGGTGCCAAAGTATTGGAGCCTCATCTTCAGCATCAGTTCTTCCAGTGAATATTTAGGGTTGATTTCCTTTAGGATTGACTGATTTGATCTCCTTGCTGTCCAAAGGACTCTCAAGAGTCTTCTACAGCACCACATTTGGAATGCATCAATTCTTCGGTGCTCAACCTTCTTTATGGTCCAACTCTCACATCCATACATGACTACTGGAAAAACTGTAACACTGACTATACATTCCTTTGTTGGCAAAGTAATGCCTCTGCTTTTTAATATGCTGTCTGGGTTTGTCATAGCTTTTCTTCCAAGGAGTAAGCCTCTTTGAATTTCATGGCTGCATTCACCATCTACAGTGATTTTGGAGACTAAGAAAATAAAATCTGTCACTGTTTCCACTTTTTCCCCTTCTATTTGCAATGAAGTGATGGGACTGGATGCCATGAAAGTCAAAGTGAAAGTCTCTTGGTCACATCCAACTCTTTGTGATCTCATGGACTATACAGTCCATGGAATTCTCCAGGCCAGAATTCTGGAGTGGGTAGCCATTCCCTTCTTCAGGGGATCTTTCCAACCCAGGTTTTCTGCATTGCAGGTGGATTCTTTACCAGCTGAGCCACCAGGGAAGCCTGGACGCCATGATCTTGGTTTTTTGGATACTGAGTTTTAAGCCAGTTTTTTCACTCTTATCTTTCATCCTCATCAAAAGGCTCTTTAGTTCCTCTTCACTTTCTGTGATTAAAATGGTATCATCTGCATATCTGAGGTTGTTGATATTGTTCTGTGAGTTAATGTGTATTTGTTTGTTTAATCTTGACAGGAACCCTATGAAAAAGGTACCATTATGCTTATTTTATATATGAGAAAAATGAGGTGCAAAAAAGGTGCAGTGACATATCTAAGGTAAAACAGGAATAGTAGTTGAAATCTAGCTACTACTAACTTATACTAAAATGTCTCTATCCTTTGTATAGTACATATATGCATTTAAAATAAGAGAAATCACAGTTAACTCATAATCCAACCTGAAACTTTATACCAGTCTTTGAGAAAATTAGCTGTGGCTTTTGGCAAAGCATTACACTTGTTTTGTATCTGCTTCTTTCCCATAAAATAAGGCTAAAGAGAATGATGCCCCAGTTACCCCTGAGTTCTGAAAATCTAGCAGGAAAATCCACACATAATCTTCATAGCACTACAGGAGCAGACCATGAAAGAAGAAATCAGACTGGCAAGTCACCATGTCAATTAAGAAAAAGATGAGTCAAGAGGAAGATTAAGTATCAAAAATAAAACATCTATATATTCTACAATTAAAGGTAAATATTTATTCTGGAATAACTATTTATAGCCATCCAGGGTAAACTGCTTTTTTTTTTCTTTTTTCTTTTCTCTCTTTTATTGGTTTTGCCATACAATGTCATGATATCACCATGGGTTTACATATGCTCCCCCTCCA